>MIQA02023999.1:0-48666 GCA_001887855.2 Sclerospora graminicola
GTCGCCCCCCAGTATCGGGAAAAGCTTTCGGAGCTTATCAAGGGATTGCTGGCCACCAAGATAATTCAGCCGTCCACCTCGCCATGGGCTTCGTCCATTGTAATCATGATCAAGAAGAATGGGGTGGATATAAGGCTGTGTATTGACTACCGGCTGGTAAACCGGCTGGCTAAGCTGATGGTTTACCCGTTGCCGTTGATAAACGACCTGCTGGAGAATTTGGATAAAGTTTTGTGGTATTGCTCATTGGACATGGCCAGTGGATTCTGGGTGGTCTCTATGACCGATCGTGCACGGGAGATCTCTGCGTTCGTGACGCCCTTCGGGTTGTTCGAGTGGAACCGGATGTCGTTCGGCCTAAAGAATGCTCCGCAGATTTATCAACAGCTGATAGATAACGCGCTGTATGGACACTTCAAGATCAAGGCGGATCAAGATCCGGCTCTGGTTGGTGACGTGTTTGCCGAGATGACCCGGACCCCAACCCCAAACCTTTAGTTTTTGGGCGGCAGTCTTACATTGATGACGGATACTACTTGGGATTTACTGTGTGATAAAGTGGAAAAGTTGATGATTACGTGTGAAAAGTGGAATCTCTCGATTAGTGTAGTTAAGAGTTTCTGGGGAAAGACTAAGGTGACCTATTTGGGTCATCAGGTTTGCCGGATTGGAAGCTAATCCGAAGGATTTGGAGTCCTTGAGTAATCTGCCTTTCCCGCGGTCTCTAAAGGCTATGCAATCCTTTTTGGGCAGCCTGAATTACTACAGTCGGTTCATTGAGGATTTCGCGGTCTATGTTGCGGTTTTGTATGAATTACGGGAGGTGGATTACCACAAGCTGAGAGAGCAGGATAGGCAAGGGGAAGCGCGAGCCGAGCCAGCAATATCAGCCAATGGGATGCCGCCCTTGTCAACTATTTCGGCCAATGAGATGGCGCCCTTGTCTGCCCAGATAGGCAGCCGGCCGCCGAATTCCTGTGCGGTCGGTCCGAACGATCATATGACCCGGGCGATGGTAGCCTTTGGCATGTTGAAAGCAAAGATGGTGACTACACCAGTCCTGAAGCATTTTGATGTTGATAAGGTCATGTCGTCATCATCTACGCTAACAAGTTGGCCATCTCAGCTGCCCTTGTTCAAGATCATGACGGAGTGTACTGTCCTGTGACATTCACCAGCCGGACTCTGAAGGCTAATGAAGTTAACTACGGGCTAGTGGATAAAGAAGTTTTGGCCTTATTGCGGATCCTGGATGTGTGCTATACTATGCTGGTGTCTCGGCCTATCAAGGTGCTATCAAGACGATCGACCCTGTCATGGCTTCTGACGGCAAATGGAATTGACGGCCGGCTGGGTAGATGGGCTGCTCTGTTGTCGCAGTGGTCTCTCGAATCAATCAAGTGTACTAAAGGAGAAGAGGAGATACTGGGCACGTTAGCGGCCAGCATTACCCCAAGGGCAGAAGTGGAGGAAGCGCTGATAGCTATAGCGCCTCGGAAGCAGCCGCGACAATCCATCATATTACCACCGCCAACAGTGGGATCCACGGAGGAAGTAATGGTTCTGATTTTTGACGGAACGGCGAGTGTAAAGAAGGGAGTAGGGGCCTATAGTGCTATTTTGTGGAAGTTGCCCGAGTGGAAAGTGGTCACTGCTGCTTCTAATTTCACTCCTGGCATAACTGTGAACGAAGCAGAGTACCGAGGACTTTTACTTTGCCTAGATCTGCTGGCTGGCCGGACGCAGGGGTGGATCATCATATGTGGTGATTCCAATCTGGTGATCCGGCAAATCACGGGAGAGATAGATTGCAAGGCGCCCCGGCTGAGACTGCGGAACGACCGGGTTATGTCCGCCCTCCGGAAATGGCCAGAACATGAATTGTTACATGTCAAACGGGAGTGGAACAATAGCGCAGATCATCTGGCTACACTTGCCATGCGTGATCAAGTCGGCCTCAACGTCTCGGATCCAGGTTTGTTGGACGGATTGCCAGAAATGAACAAGCTATCGGAGATAATCAAACCGGCCGCTAGGCACGAGAACCATCCGTCCGGATCCAACCGTTCCGAAGAAGAAGAGTATGACGACCAGGACTGGGATCAAGGCACTGAGACCCGACCGGACCAAGAGATGCCCTGTGGCAACAATAGGTAGACCCACAAGCCGATTGGGCGCGGCTAACCGGGGTAATAGTCGAAGTAAAAGATTGGAGTGGAGATGAAAGAAGCACGGATGGATACATTGAAAAGAAAGCGAAGGAAAAGAAAGAACCAAAAGAGTCAGGCTACCCATCGCTACGGACGATTGTACTTGTTGCGGAGCCGAGCCACTTGAAGTCCAGGATAGTCGGAGGGTTGTTTGCGGTATTGATTGCGCCAAGGATCTTGCCGGTCGATGGCCTCCAGCGATTTGGAAAGAGAAGCAGTCTGATCCCGCGCACCTAGGCCTGGATACCACGTTCCACCCTCCGCTGTACCTCCATACCTTCGATTAGACAGATGGAGTATAAAGGGGGAGAGAAACAGGTCCTGCTCACAAATGCCGTCCTGGATGCCTTCCATAACAAACGCACATAAGCGGACCCATGCTTCGGAGGCTCGTCCCCGTCGAATCTTCCGGGCGGCGGACTATGTTCGGAGAGATATGTCCTCTCGTTTGTCTTCTGCAGAGATGTATAGGAAATGGGTGGATTCCCAGATGGACCGGGCGTGGGTCACAGCGAAGTCCTGGAACCTCGTTTTGAATTCCGTAAACCATGGGCTGGACGGAAGTCTCATATCTGGCATCTCAGTGGCCAAGCCTCTCCAAGGCTCGGTCTCCGTAAGCGAGCCAATGGCACCCGACCTCATCAGGTCGGGGCGCCAAGTCTCCGATGGAGGCAACTTGCGTGACTGAGGAAATATCCAGAGAGGTGGACGGGACAGAGAGTGAGCGAGTTGCTAACTGGAAATATCGGCAAGACTTAAATTTTTCGGCTGCTCGACCGGCCAAGGCAGGATGGCGGACTGATCCGCCTCACTGGGGAAGCGTCCGTCCGGCAGTCACAAAAGCGGAAGTTTGGGAAAAAGGGGCGCAGGGACCAGAGTGCTTCGCCGGTTCTTGGGTTTGGCCGACGGAGCTGGTCGCCGGGTTTTGGCCGGAGTTTTAAAAGGAGGTTCTCTTAGATCGTTCAGATCGAGAGTCAACCACAGATCAGGGATGTCATCTTCATTCTCCTCCACCTTCACCTCTGCTAATCCGTTGGAATTTAGGGGACGGGCGACCTGAGAGGCCGGGGTGACGACAGTGTCGGGAGGCAAAGAGGAATCAGTCAGCTCGTACTCTCCGTATCCAAAACCAGCCGGCGGCGGAGTCTGCAAATCGATAACCAGATTAGGATCCGGGTAATCCCCCGTTTGGCTACCAGAATTTGAAAGGCGACGACGGGTGTCCGCGCGAGAGCGAGACAACGCAGCGAACATCTGCTGTTCGTCGTAATCCTCGTCTTCTTCGTCATCATCATATATATACCTAGAGGAGGGCGGATCTGAACCCGAGGATGAATCAGACGGAGAGCCAATCTTGGTACCGGATGGTGAAGCGGCGGCCGAGCCGGATGGCGAAACAGCGGCCGAGCTGGGTGGCGAAACAGCGGCCGAGCTGGATGGCGAAACGGCGGCCGATCCGGACCACGAAACGGCGGCCCCGGATGCCGAGTCATCTTCGGAGCTAGACGACGAGCCAGGCGTGAGACCAGTTCTTTCCGGTGAAACGGGTGGAGATACGGCGACGGACCCCATTGCGAACAAGTTATCGTCGCTGTTCGACTCAAGCTATTGTTCGCTAGCCGAATTGCCCGGATATTATCGGTGCGAGGGGGAGGATCCACTCCTTTTTCTCCGTTTGGGAGAGGCGGAAGGCGGATCGGAACCGGCCAGGGAGGATTTAAAACTGGCCGGACATTTTCCGTTCCCCGATCCCGCCGAGGCGGACAAGAGATCCGAACCGGCCAGGGGCGGATTAGGGCCAGCAGGAAGCTCCCCAGGTCCCGATTTCGCTGAGGCAAATGACCGGGATGATTTCGGTGGGAAGGTTTTCCACTGATCCACCATCCCCAAGATGGCCTCTCGTGCACTCAAAGGAGCTTGTAGGAGAGTAGCGATCTGGGTCTGAGTCGCTTCAAGCCGGTCTTGTAGTTCGCACAACAGGGACCGAAAACGATCATCTTTATTCAGCAGGGCGGCGCAAAAACGGTCGGCCCGAATCAGCTGATCATGGGCGTCACAATGACCTCGCTGGACCTGGTAAAGCTCAGATCGCAGCTCTCGTTGCCGGGAGGAAGCTTCTTGCAACTGCTGCTCCAGAGAAGAAATGTGGCGGAGAGCTTGAGCGTGGGACTCTCGCAGGTGGTCTCGGTCGTCCCGCATGGTGTCTAATTCGTGGGACACCTGGCGGTATCGGACACGAAGATGCGATAACTCTTGGGATACGTCGGAAATCTCGGCAGACTGTTGTTTCAGCTGTTCCAGCTGTTGGACTGCGGAGTGATAAGGGCATGGAAACCGTAAGCGACCGGGTTACAACATAAGAAGATGAAAGCACTTACGTTGAAGTTTTGAGTGGTGAACCAACTCCTGGTTGGCAGTCCGAAGATGTTCGACGACGTCTACCAGCATGCGGAGACGATCTCTCTCTTCCGTCAGGCTGGCGACTTGGCCCTTGAGATCGGTCACCTGCTGTAGAAGGTCACTCAGTCCCGAGGAAGATTTCCGGGCGATAGCTTTATCGGCCCGGCGGTTGGCGGAAGCGAGTTGCTGGACCAGATCAGTTTTTGGATGTGTTCCAAGCTATTTACTTGGACGGTTAACATCTCCAGCCTTTTCTCCATCCCCACCACTTCGGAGGTGGGGGCGGACGGTGCAGAGGCCCGTTGCAGGGCGTCAGTAAGCTGGTCTACAATGGCTCTGAGGCGGGTTATTTCGTCCACTGCTTCCTGACGGCTGCGCTTCAGCTCGGAGATTCGGGGCCCCGTGCGGTCCAGCATTGCGCAAAGTGTCACGCATCTCTGCGACAGAGTTTCATAGTCGGCCTGACAGGATCGGAGATCTGTCTGAAGGGAAGAGACGGCGGCCTTCAGTCTGTCCCGGTCACCGCAAGCCTGACCGTGAATGCGGAGCGCCGTGTCAACGTCAGCTGGCGACAGCACCAGATCGGGAGTACGGAATGAATCCGGCGGTTCTGCGATTTCCACCCCGCTGGCGGGCGAGTCGTCATCCACTAAAATAAGTCGGCATATGTCATCCTCGTCGATTTGCAAGACTGAAAATATATCAAGATAAAGTCAGCATCTGCGGATGGGATTGCAAGCCGGCCGGAAGACCGACCGGGATCACGAAAATTGTCATAAATCAGCCAGATGACGTACCAAAGCGGGGCTTAGGTACGAAGGATCAGATTGACTTGGTTCGGGTGAGGTCGTGCCTCAACAGTTGCGCGGCTGTGACAAGACTCAGGGGCGGCTGTGGTAAAGTGAGCTGTGAATTAATGAATGGGAAGCTGTGAAGTACTTTCCCAAGGGCGCCTTCTGATTGGCGGAAAATGCGGACCAAGGGCATAGAGGCCGAACGGCAGTCGCCGAGCGTATCTACTAGCGGCAGGACGGTGTCAGGCCTGGAATCGGTCCAGATGGGTATGGTCGAGACGTGGGTAGTTGGGCTAGCGGACCAGGCGAACTGGATGATCTCGGACAGCGGACAACCGAAGGGCGGATTGGTCGGAAGGTATGGGCGAAGGGTCCTGAAGGAGGTTGAGTTTCTTAGAGGACGGAGGAGGCACCAGGGTCGGACGTGGAGCTGCCAAGGAAGTGCTAACGCCAGCGGTCAAGTGAGCTTAGATGGATGGCCATCCGGCCGATCCGGCTGGGTTCGGTGTACCGGCCGGGCTGGTACCAGCTAGGTTCGGTGTACTGGCCGGGCTGGTACCAGTTGGGGTTGGTGTACCGGCCGGGTTGGTGCCAACTGGGGATGGTGTACCGTCCGGGCTGGTACACAAAAGAGCATCCGATCGGAGTTAACCGGGCTACTTCAGGTAAGACACATAACTGTCCAGCCGGGCTTTTTGGGGTAGGTTACACAAAAGGGAGTATTGGACATAGGGATAAAAATCAGTATACGTTTCGCTTTCTTAGACACAAGTCGCTTTCATTGGTTCACAGCGGAGGGCTAACAAGGTCCCCTCTTGCTGCTATTGGTTTGCCCGGGGAAGGTTAAAGTAACCCACCGGAAGTCCCCTGACCGGGAGTCGCGGCGTTGCGTATACTCACCTCAAGTCGCCCGTGTTTTGAACACGGTTATATCAAGTATTGGAAAGTGGTAACATTTTGGCCTTCTGTGGAAGATTGTGGAGTTATATTTGGATTTCCCTTTACGTACACGTTTGAATTTACCCTTTATTTTCGTTGGTTTAGCTGGCCGATAGATTATTCTCGGTCCAGCCGTCGCAGTATACAAAGTTCAAGTATATTGCCAGTCGAGCTCCCCGGTGACGATTTCCGCCCAGGAGCTACCCCTAGTCCTAACCCTCATCTCCTTATTCGACGGACTTTACACTTTTCGCCCTAGGGTCTACCAAGAGAGCGCAACGCCAGTACTGACGGGTACACAAGGTGAGCTTTCAACATGGAACACCCGAGTCGTCACGATCAAGGGATGGAAGTAACCGATCTAGCCGGCCGGATGCCGGAGCGGATCATGGCTCGGATGGACGGAGTACCCCCTCCGATAGTCAGTCGTCTGGGACCCCCGTGGGTGTTCGCGTCTCAGGAAGATTTTCTGAGAGCGACTACACCACAAGATTGTTTATATTGGGGTTCACGCATGGACCCCTTAAACTCTCTGAGCCACACATTGTGGCTCACGTCGCCTAGCCTACTTTCTTATTATTCTTTGGATGCCTATTTCTGGGTTAGTCAATTTGTTTGCGAGACATGACTAATGCACTCTCGCATAGCCTGTCCCTATTTTGGTTGTACTATGCCTTTGTCCTACGTCTTTTTCTCTCCCTTGCCTACACTATAGTATAATATAATCTAGTGAATATCACGCAACGTGTAGCCAAAATATTTTACGATGCTAACTGCGTCACATCGGCTGACCTTTGAATTTTTTATGTATATTTCTATATCTAAACGCTTGAAGTAACTTTACCGCTCCCCTCGCCTGAGAATTATACCATTTCCTAACCTATGACCTGTCCTTAGTCACTGCATTGCCCCTTTCGTGGATGAATAGCGGTATGAAGGCACGAAGCGATCTCATGCGGACTTATGAGTACTGAACCTTATGTCAAGAACTGAAAGTAAATCACCGTAAGCTTGATACCACAGTTCCATTTTATATTACAAAGATAGGCACTATAAATGTTTACTTGGTCCACCCATAACCCAGACTAATTACCAACTTATAAATTAGCCTGTCACAGACTATTTCCGAACATACCTTAATTAGTCTGGGTTCATAAATAGACTATCAAAGGTAGCACAGCAGGTTCGAAAAATTGCACCAATTGAAACTTGTGGATGCAAAAATAGGTCAAAAAAATAATGAATGACTAATTTGAATTTTGTGCTCAGACGATTCACAGAAATGCTGCACGAAAAATTGCACTTTAAAACCAAAATCGTTAAACCCGGTTGTCCTTTCAATTGAAACAATAACTATCGTTTCTGAGGCCAAGTAACAGCATTCACACGACTTTTATTAAGCAAGGTGTCGCTTTTCGTATACAGTAGTTTTCTTCTGCCATTTATTCGACGCGTCCCTTGTTGCATGTTTTCTGTAAAATTAAAGAGGTGCATGCAACTCATTGGAAAGAATTGATATAGAAACCCGTCGAATTCAAGGCGAGTTGCAATTGAACGTAGAAATGTATATATAGTATACTCCAGTATGACGAAAACAATTAATAGAACCATCGACATTTATGTTTTACAATTAATAGAACCATCGACGTTTATGTGAAGCGTGCATAACAAATACTCGGAAAACATTATCCAAGCGATTATATCATCGATCTATCCGTAAACCAGAAAGATGAGGAAGGGTAAAGGATGGGTGCATTGAAGTCGTGATAGGTTAGACTTGATCCACGATCGAAAATCAAATTTTTACCCCTTGTGCATGTTGTCCTTTCTTAGATACTAGTGGTGTCTGAGGGGGTGCGCATCAAGACGATACTGTACTGTATGGAATTTAGAGCACAATTAAACGAAAAGCAGAATAACTTAAATGCGCTGCAGAAACAGTTAAAACCTACAAAGGAAAGAAAGATAGACAACTGATTAATCCATTCTGCGACAATTATCACTATGTCATCGCGACGGACTTTAAATCCACAATCTCACCATCAAAGACTCTAAAACCTCAATGTTTAACTTTGCACCGTTAACATCACGTACGCGTTTAGTAGCTTAACGTCGGGTACTTGACCTCGAAGAGGTAGTTTGAAACGACGATTGTGTTCGAAGGGGGCGCGAAAGAGGAACCGTGGCGTCGATTAGCGTCAGGTGCGCTTGCTCGAGTCGAACACGGCCGAAGTCGTGAAACCAGCACGACACTTTGGTTATGCAGTGTTTCCTCGGCTCTTGCGTTCATTGGAATTCAAAAGACCAGTTAAAGGGATGAATTTGTGATCAAAAACATCCGGCTTGAACAAACGTAATGAATAAAGATTATTGAATCTTTGAGGTTCAGTATGTATCCATCACAACATGTTCGGCAAAGTGTTCGAGGATGGTGAATACCCATGTTGGTCCTCCCTCACAAGCATCATCATCACCTCATCACCATTTCATCAGGCACTTCAAGCAATCAGCGGTAGGAAACCCTTACCTTCTTCCTCTTCTTGCCGGCTTTCTCGTAAACTCTTAGTTGAACTCGAGTATAGAAATTCCCAGTGTTCGTCTACATGGACCGCCATCTTATCCGACTTTCGAGTCATTTCACGATCATCCCTTCGATTCGCACAATGCAGTTTTCACTCCAAAAAAATTGTCATCATGACGAACGGACGTTGCCAAGCTTCAGTTCGATGTTTCCAGCAACCACAACGAGTCCAACAACGTCTACGATTACGCCAATGGACGCTTCCATGACTTTGGGCGGCATGCCACCATTGAACGACGTCAAAATTGAGAATCTACCGACTTCCAATGCAAATATTACGACTCCGAATGCAAATGTTACGACTACGACTGCAACTGTTCTGACTCCCACTGCAAATATTCTGACTTCATGTGAAAGTTCATTGGAAATTGTCAACGCTTTTTCAAGTTTGGATGCGGAAACTGACGATACCGGTATGACCAAGTCCATACCGTTGGAATTCCAATGTCGGTATCGACGAGGCAAATGTTCGCAACCGCGGACATTGAAAAAGAATGGATCGATGCATGGCTATTGCGAATACCATCGACAATTGTCGATACGGAATCAACGAGTGTTTGATCAAAAGAAACGGAAACGACGACAAGGTGAACCAGAAGAAACCAAGAAACAACCGCCGTATCCTCCTCGTACTCGACGACAAAGCGTGACGTCTGGAGTTCAAATCGACCAGGACGAGGAGAAAGACGAGAGTACGAAAGCGACCACGAAACTTAAACGCCGATGCTGTCGAGCGTCGTGACAAGAAGCTTCGATAGACACACAGTTTAGCCCCAAAACCTCACTAACTTTATGCAGACCCTAACCAGAAAAACGCGTAAGTATTGATTACCTTACCCTGACAATTGCCTTTCGAAGTACGAAGTACCGGTATTCTGTTTCGCAGTGTATCTCTCTCTATCTCTTTAGTCCACAATCATCGACCACGGGTGTTCCCGGCGACCATAATGAATGTCCGAGAGTTCCTTCCACACACGTTCCGCGACTTTCCCAGCCTTCCCGTCCGTGCCATCGAGTGGAATCACCAGATCCTCGCCCATGTAATTGATAATGGAGACGGGCGAGACGACAGCAGCTGTCCCCGAGCCGAAAACCTCGAGAATCCGGTCTTCCTTGCTCGCCTTTTGTAGCTGCTTCATGTTGATGTTGCCTTCCGTGACTTTAAACTCGTTCCACTCGCGTGTCAAGTGCAAGATCGAGTCCCGTGTAATGCCAGGTAAGATATCACCACGGGAAAGGGGCGGCGTAATGAGTTCCTTCTCTCCTTGCTCGTTAATCCAGTGGATAAAGAGGTTCATGGTACCAACTTCAGTGATTTCATGGTCCGGGCCAAAGATCCACAAATTCTGGGAATAGCCTTGTTCACTGGCATCATATTGGGGTAAAATACCCGGTGCATAGTTGGCGCCAACCTTGTAGCTCCCTGTACCTCCGGGCCACGCACGAATGTAGCGGTCATTTGCACACAATTTGACAGGATTAAATCCTTCCGGATAATACGGACCCACTGGCGATAAAATTATAAAGAGCTTGGCTTTTTCACTTGCACCGACACCAATAGACGCCTGCGTACTTATCCCCGTAGGACGAATGTAGAGTGAATACCCTTCCCCTTTCGGTACCCAGTCCTTATCTAGCCGCAAAAGTTCCGCCAAACATTTCGTCAGCTCGTCCCCATTAAATTCTGGTAACAAAAGCCGTTTCATGGAACTATTCAAGCGTTTCATGTTCATGTCCGGACGAAAGAGTCGCAAACGACCCTCGTCATCCAGATACGATTTCATGCCCTCAAAACACTCGAGGGCATAGTGCAAAACGGCACTGGCTGGATCCATAGAAATGGGTCCATAGGGACGAATCACTGGATTGCCCCACCCTTTCCCCACTTCCCAGTCCACCTCCAACATGTGGTCCGTAAATGTTTTGCCAAATTTCAGCTCCTCTTTCGGTAACTTGGCCTTGGGGTTGGACGTGCGCTCGATCTTGAGGTTGGACACTTTAATGTCCGCTCCAGTAGAGAATGAAGCACTTGTACGTGGAGATACCATGCGGCTAAAGGACTTGGCAACACGCGTGTGCATCTAAGCTGATGGCTCGCGTTCCACACGATTGATTTAGAAATGTGACTTTGAATTTAAAGGAGCTAGACCAAGTTGTGAATTATACGAGAGTAGGATGATTCTAGGTCAGATTGTACAATGGGTAATATTTTTAAGTTTTTAATTTAGGTTCAATCATAGGGAAACACTAAGGGCACCGCAAAAAAATGATTTGGGCACCATATTCGGACTTAGCCGAAAATATAGTGTAAATATAAATGAAAAAGATGGACGTCTTTAATACTTGTGCAAAAACTTATAGGAACGTTACCACTCGTTTCGATTGCAGCTATAATAGTACTTGTACTTATCTACTCATTCGATACATGTACCATCGTACAAGAATGTGTGTAATCATTGTTTTAGAAGAACACTTTAATTGGAAGAATAAATATGCTATAAATGGAGTAGGGATAGATAATCTACTATAACTTGTTTTTCTCTAAAAAGCTTTCAATGATCCTTGTTTAGCATAATTAATTACTATTTGCTTAAGCAGGCATAACCACCCAAAACAATCTACTTTTTTGCCCGTTTCTTATTCTTGTTTAGCATATCTGCTATATTATCTGACATGTCATCTTAATCTACCTAATCTATTCTTTTATCTTTCCAACTAGCTTTATTAACACCTGAAAGCATTCCGTGCTCAGCAAGCTTTCTCAGAATTTCTTGCCAGTTTTGTCAACTATGAGTATATTCAACTGCAAAACTCGCCTGATGCAGATTGCAGTATTGATAGCTTAAAAAAGGGAGAGACGGCATGAAAAAAAACAAATTCCAGTACTAGATAAACTAAGATTGACTGGTATAAAAACACATTTGCTAGAGATAGTTGGTTTTATTGTTAAACGTTTTTTAAAACCTTCTTCGACTTATTGCCAACTTGACTACAATTTAAGTAATTTTAACACGAACAGCATTTGTTTTGCCACATCGATGATCGAAGCAAACTATAAAACGGTGTCTACAGTACGAAGTCCTAACTGGTCTGTGGTCTAGGAACAAAGTACCACAGCGGATGACAGCGTTAATTGGTCGGATGCAACCATGATAGCATTACAGTAGTGAATTTTTGGTAACTAAGTTGATAATATTTTTAATAGACTCGCGTCCTCGTTTCTTTCAAACGCACATGTTGTCATTATACGTCGAGAATCTATAGAATAAGGTTTTGCGATAGAGTCAGTATGTCGTGAAATAAATTCGATTTAATTCGACTAAGTCCGAATATGGTGCCCAAATCAATTTTATGCGGTGCCCTTAGTGTTTCCCTCAATCATATATTATATTTTTGCTTTACAATTCTTTGGAAACTTTTTCATCACAATGCTGAGAAACAACATTTGGGAGACTACCTGTGGATGCTGAAAAACTAATTTTAGGAGCTTCTCGGGTTCCTTCTGGAAGGTTTTCCTCCTTTTGAACATGGATCTCCTCTTGATGACTCTTGTCTACCTCCGTGTGTCCATTAATTGCCTCTTTCATCTTGTGGTCAATGCCTTCTTCACCCTCGTTATGCTGCTGAGTTTCTATCTGTTCCTGATGTTCTTCCTTGTGATCAACAGGATCGCCCTCCTTTTGAATGTTTTCACCATCTTTTTGAAGGGTTTCACCGTCCTTGGAAACATTGTTTTCGCTCTCTTTAGGTGCGTGAACATCACCGTCAGCTCGTCCCAATTCACTGGTCTCATTGGCAGCAGCAGGCGGGTCGCATTCAGCCCAAATGGACTTGAGCTGAGCAAATTTTTCGGCATCGTCTGCTGTTGACTCCATGATGCTCTTAGACTGGAGAAACTTGGTCTCATCGTACGGCGTGCACTCAATCGATCCAGCAGAACCCATGACTAACCTAAATCGGTGATTTGTATTACGTTTAGGAAGAAAGTCCGAATGAGCTAAAGTTTCATCCGCAACGAGCTGCTGAAGGCGCTTGAAATAGAGAACTTACTAGAATAGAATAAATAATAGAACGGGGATACTTCATCCTCGATTCGAATCAATGCGCCAAAATAATTATTCTTGAAGCAATTTTTTTTCTATGACACATTTTGTTTGCTCAATTGTAAGGCCCGACTCTGCACACTGCTGCATCAAAACGAATGATGTGATGCATGTATATTTTAGTAAGGTCGAAACTGCAAGTCTCTGTTGAAGTTAGTCTTATGTATCCAAAATGTACGTTCGTAACTCGGGTGATTGCTGTCTAAGTGAAATGGAAACTAATGTTGCCATTACTGATCCCACGAGCCATGTGATTGCAAAAGCAAAGTGAAATTTCAATGCACGAAGCGCCACGGAGCTCCCATCCTTCTCCTCTTTGACCATCGCATGCAGTGTCACGTCAATATAAATGGCAAGCGAAGCGGCAATGAAATGCACCAAAATGTAGCGATAGAGGCGTAAAATACTCAATTTACAAACCCCTAATTCGTCTTGTCGTCTTTCCACCTTGGTCACTAAAGCTTCTCGTTGTGCTCGCAGGCCGAATTCCCCACGTTCGGCAAGACTCAGTACATCTTGTGAAATTTCATCTCGTGACATTCGTTGTCGTTCATGGCGCGTTTCCACAAATCGGCCTGCACCAGCTCCAATAGTGTATATGCAATGGATAAACCATAGAGATAAAACCAACAAGATGATTGATAGGTCAGTATAAGTTGACATGTCAAGTGTCTGGTTGCTGAAGATTTCGGATTTTTGCACATAATAAAAAGTGTGCAAAGCTGCTCCACCCAGAGCACAAAAGAGTGCAGTTACGGCGATCGATGGTAATAAAAATCCGATTCGTCGGATAAAATCCGTCCCATTTGTTGGAAAAGCGAAAAGTAAGACGTGAAATGTCACGCCTCGGAAAAGATTAAATGTCGTCTTGGCAGCAAGTGAGACCAAGGTTTGAATCGGCGTTGGATAATTCGTGTGGATAGTGAACGGCTGGATACGCAGCGCAAGTTGATCAAAACTCAGTGCTTTGTCATTCAGTAGACAATAAAAGTCGAACCGATTTAAGAGTGACGCATAATTTATTAGAGTTGCAAACGTCACCAGAATAGTCCAACCCATGGCTACGGATAAATGGCGACGCATAACTCGTTCTTGTTGAAACTCCTTCAAGTCAATTAAACTACATAAACAATAGTCAGTACAGTATACTTAAAGTTGAAAAACCTAAACAAAAGCATACTCACTCATCCTGTAAAGCCAGGAATTTGGACCGCAAACATCGAAGCACGAGAAAAAAGCTACTCGCTGTTAAAAGACCTTTTGCAATCAAAAGAATCAAAAGCCACGCACGATCGGTTGCCATGACATCCGAAGGAATCAATAGATACGAACGAGTGTCTGTTGTCGAGGCATTTTGCAACGCTGGGTGCTGACAAAGTCCCCAGTCTGTCTTTTGAGCCACATACATTGCCTTCATATATTCTGGATTCTGTAGCATGTCACTCGACGTTTCTTCATGTAAAGTCAACATTTCATCCAGCTCGACCATCAGACCAAAGAAAAACCACGTATAAATGAAAATTTCTATCGCTAAGTTTAGGTAATAGCCCATAAGTTCGAACCAAGTGCTACTTAGTGGAGCAGTAAATGCGGGTGTCCCATTTACCATAAGTGCATGCGTACACACTTCAGCAAAGACGTCACTATTGCCACCGTTGATACGCACGGCAACCTTTTCATTTCGATGAATCCACGCAACTTCTCCATCGAGTTTAGAAACTTCTTTGCATGGACCTTCGACAATCATTTCCACTTCGGTACCAATTCGTAACCGACGTAAGGATAGACGAACTCGATCACTTTGTACATTTTTCTCTTTCCGTCCATCTTCATACTCAATTGTATACGTTCTGTCCAATTCATTCGAACTCAGTATGGTTCCTAGAAACACTTTTGCTCCATTCGATATTTCCACAGCACTCCCAACTTTAAATAATCCTATAGGTAATTGGATCGTTGGGAGTGACAACCCATCCAGCATTCCACTAAATGGCATTCGAAAAAATCGGGCTTGAATATCCGCATTTTTCACTTCTTCCCTTTTCTTATCCCCATTTGGTCCATACTGTTCGATAATGCAACAGGCGTTCGACTTGGCTTTTATGATCACCCCGTCGTACCAGATAATCCGTCCTGTACCTTTATCTATCCGACGAAAACGAACATTCATCCCGCGACGAAGAATGTTAGGTGAAAAGAGAGAGAAACTCGGAAAAGTGGGAAAACCGGATAAACCATTCCAATTCGGAAACGAATGATCTAACCACGGCACCGCGCGGAGTTTTCCTACCGATAATTGTTTCACCATCGTTCCATCTTGCAAATCTTCCACATCATAGAGGATTCTCCCGCTGCTCCTGGATACTTTTAAGATAATCCCTTTACGCTCACTTCCATCATCGGTGCGATAATAGACATGTGTATTTATCTGAAACGGAATATAAGTACGATTATTGCCCGCAAACAGACGCCCAAAGGACGTCGTCGGGCGCACAACGTTTAGAGAAATTCGCTTGGAGACTTTTTCCGTGTCACTTTCGTGTCGTATATCGCATATCCGCTGCTCGTTATTCACACTTTTAATCCGACCTCGACGAATTCGTCCACTTTTATCTTCAAATTCCACAAATTGATTCACTCGCAAGTGAGAGAAAAGTATCCGAGCATTTTGACGTTGAAGACGACCACTTCGAGCACGTTGGACACTCTCCTCACTCTCCTCTTCGCTTGTACTGAGTTCGCGTTTGTTTTTCTTCTTCTCTCCTTTAGTTCTCTTTCTCATACTTCGTCTTTCATCTTGTGAATCACTATCCTCCTCCTCCTTTTCATCTCTTTTCTTTTGCTTCTCACGCGTCCGAAGCTCTCGTCGCTCGATATTTCGAAGCACTTGCTTGTCTTTTCCATCCAACACAACATCATACTTTCCATTTCGATGAACTTTATGGATAAATCCATCACACCAATCCCCCTTTTCATTTCGAAGCTGAATGGCGGAATCGATTTCCAACTCCTCACTCTCCTTTCTCCTCTTAGTATCTCTCCTTTCATCTTTTCTCTGCTGCTTGCGAGTGCGTCCACCTTGAGCTGCACCCTCTATCCGAACTTTAGGTACATTCTTCTCCACTTTCCCAGTTTCTCTATATTTCACACTATAATTTCCATTCCGATGGTGGTGAATGATTGTTGCATCCTGCGTATCGCCATCGTCTCCTCGCACGCGCACAGCAACCCCCTCTTTAAGCAACACATTGTCACTGCCATCAGCATCCGAGCCCATACTCTTTTGCACTTGATAGGCAAGGGTTATACAACCAAAAACGCTTAAAAATATCTGACATGAAACTATTTCTGGTTTTAGAGAAGTGTCTTCTTTAACCGCTCGTTAACGACTTGAGCAGAAATAGGCCTACCACGCGATGTGGCTGGACTACTTTCTACCGTCGTTTCGTCTCTATCTTGACTACTTAACCAAGTCGCTCGTTATTCAGTACCAAGATGGGGGGATTTCCTTCACATGATATAGCATATCAAAGCGAACGAGAAGCTACAACGTCGGAAATCGATTTTCGCGGCTCGCTCCGACTCTTAACGGACCTCCTGACTCGTCAGCATACGACCAAGAAATATCGTGGAAAAATCCTCTTTCTAGGTCTTGACGGTGCTGGCAAGTCGACGTTAGTGAATCACCTATCTCGAGCATCTGTTGGTGAAATTTTGGCACTGTATACAAAAGGCCTCGACTTACCTTCGTATCTCTATCCGGATCCAACGCACACCCTTCAAGCTTCAACCTTTCGGATTGAAAATACGGATCGATACTTGCATCTCCTTGATCCACCTGGACGTCGTTCCGAACGAACAAAATGGTACTCTTCGAACGAGAATTTGTCAACTTTTGGAAAAAATAATCCCAATTCACACACTTTTCAAACGGCACTACCTATCCTCGCCGTACTTTTTGTGATTGATGTCTCGGATTCGATACGTTTTCCTATTGTGGCGATGGAACTTATCCGCCTTTTTAACTACAAGATGAAAAACCAAGCTTTTCTCAAGACACAACTGTATATTGTATTTAACAAAATGGACCAGTTTTTGCCCTCTATCCCTCCGGAAATTGCCGAAGAACCGCAAACAAAAGAATATCAGCAGCTGTGGAATCAGCATAAACAAGAGCAACGTGCGGCAATGCGTGAAGCCCGTCAAGAGTTAAAGAAATGTATCGAATATGCCGGAAAAATGGACGCACGTCGCCATCCTGTAAAGTCAAATCCTCCATTTGCTTCGCCTATAGTCCTAACAACACCCGAGACTGACAATCGCAATTGTCAAAATTCGACTTTATCCGCCGTTTCGTCCCTTTTTACAAATTATATCGAGTGCTGTGCATACGATCGCGATAATATCCAAGCGATGCGGACATGGCTTAACGAAGAATTGAAAAAACCTTTAGCCAATTTGTAAGTGTCCAACTGAAGGAGTTAAAAAAATCTAGTCTCAAAAAATGTCTATTTTTGTTATTATTCATCGTCCGATTCGTCATAATTATCGTCTTCGTCGTCCAGAGGGAGCGCACGTTTCTTGTTGTTCTCAAGTTTCTTTGATTCCTCTTCTTTGGTTATTTCTTCTTCTAGAGCACGTAATAGTTCTAATTCGGCGTCAGGAAGAGGAGGAGCAGGCGTGTTAACTGGAAAAGGGATTTTTCGCTGATCATCCATGTCTTTGTTTTTGACTCTAAAATTAGTTGCCTTTTTTAAATATTAGTCAATCCGACAACGTGCACCCTCGACAAAAGTGATTGGACCAAAATATTGTTTAAGTATTTCTCGTTGAATTTTGGTGCAGTTCCAAAGTGATACGAAATTGATACCTATTTGGGGATATATTTACTTATGCCTTGGCATCTCAGTTGGTTTTCTTTTTTTCGCATATTGGTGATATTTTCATCTTATTCTTTACTGCAGCTGCTAATGAGGCGGTACTAGCAGCTCGCTTCCTCTTCGTCGCCTCTTCTTTCTTGGTAGCCCGTCGCATTGCTGCCGCTGCGTTTTTCGCCGCCATCGCAGCCGCGGCTGCGTTGATTTTGGGGCGATTTCACGCACTAACATCTCACCCCGATCAAAAGCTTCTCGACTGCACGCAAACGACACAGGCAGGTTGCCATTTTTAAAAGACAATCCCTGCCTTTGTGAGGAATTTTAAACGCGTCCCCGCCGTTGCCCAGAAGGATCGCCTCCATCACCATCTATGACGTGAGGAATATTTTGTTGAGAGTGGTGCTACGCATGTTGGCAAATGTCTCGCCCACGGCACTTATCAGCTCCCACACTTGCGTTGATATTGCAGAGACTGTATCGATCGGAAGTAGCACAGGTCAAGCACGTTTAAGTATAGGGAGTTCGCTGGCTGACACTTGCCGCATCTTCAACCGGGATGTTTGGTTTTGCATTGTCCTGCTGGATCCATATCGTGCGATTCTTACCTGCAGGTGGCCATTTTGCTTTGATTACTGGGATGATGTCATGAATCAAAACTGCTTTGTACGCCGCGCGGTCGACCGTCTCGATGTTTCGAAGGATGACGCTACCATTCACATGGTACTTGCTCGTGCTTTGTGTCTCGTAAGGCTCTGCAAATGCCCAGGTCCCTATTTCCCGTCAAACTCCGTTTTTTGGTGCGCATTATACCTATAAATGTAATAATAACAATAAATTTGTTTTCGAAGGATATCCATTATTACGGGAAATAAACCTGGGTCTGGCATCAGCGGCAATGGACATGGTTTTCCCGATGTGCCACATGCTCTGGCGGCGCCGCTCAGGCTCTTTCTCGTCATCCACGAGGTAATACAGCCTCTTATCGGCGTCCTCGTTGAACAACTTCTTCTCAATGTGGACAGTGTCAAAGGATCCCCTCTAACTCCTGAGGAATATTTTTGTTGTGAGTAGTGCTACGCATGTCGGCAAATGTCTCGCCCACGGCATTTATCAGCTCTTCGACGCCACCACACTGGCGTTGATATTACAGAGACTGTATCGATCGGATGTAGCGCAGGTCAATCACGTTAATGTATGGTGAGTTCGCTAGCTGGCACTTGACGCGATCGTTCCAACCACCACTGGTCCCTGTAGTGATAACATCCGCATCATCAACCAGAATGTGCGGTTTTGCATTGTCCTGCTGGATCCATATCGTGCGATTCTTACCTGCAGGTGGCCATTTTGCTTTGATTGCTGCGATGATGCCATGAACCAGAACTGCTTTGTATGCCGCGCGGTCGACCGTCTCGACGTTTCAAAGGATAACGCTGCCTTTCACATGGTACTTGCTCGTGCGCTGTGTCTCGTAAGGCTCTGCAAATGCCCAGATCCCTCTTTTTCTCGTCAAAGTTATCTTTTCGGTGCGCATCATACCTATAAATGGGTGGTGTACTCGCTCTCGGAAATTACTTCCGAGATACGAACACCCACGGGGGCCCCAGATGACTGACTGTCGGAAGGGTACTCCGTCCATCCAGAGCTTGATATGAACCAGCATCAAGCTGGCTGGGCTGGTTACTTTCATTACCTTGGCTGTGACGACTGGAATGGTCCATCTTGTATAAGCTCACATTGTGTACCCGACAGCACTGGCGGCTACGCTCTCCTGGTGGACTCTAGGGCGAAATGTTAAACGCGGGTTTGAATAGGTGGACGAGGGTTAGGACTAGGGTTGCTTCTGGGCGGAAATCTTCACCGGGGAGCAGGCTGGCGTTATACTTGAAACTTGTATATCGCAAATGCTGGACTGAGATTAATCAATCGGCCATTTTAACCAAAGATAATAAAGGGGTTACTCCAATCTTATGCGTAGTCAGGAAATCCAAACAATGTTCCACGATCTTCCACACTAAGCCAAAACTCCACCTTCCTTTTCATTGCAACTTAACCGAGTTCCAAATACGGCCGACTTGAGTGAGTATAGAGTTTATCAGCGGCTCCCGATCAGTGAACTTCCGGTGGGTTCCTTTCAACCTTCCTCGGGCAAACCAATAACAGCTAGAGGGACCTTGTTAACCCTCTGCTGTGGACCAATGACGACTTGTGTCTTAGAAAGTATACTGATATTTATCCCTAAATCCAATATAAACCTATGGTGTAGCTTACCCATAATAGCATGACCAGCTCGACCTGGACGCTTATGTACATAGCGTGACCAGCACAAATTGGACGTTCGTGTACCGTACACGAAATAGCGTGGCCAGCTTGGATAGTCATTCACCTCGACCTGGACGGCACCAGGATGGCCTGGCCGTTATCTCCAATAGGCCGTCCGTTAGTTATCGGTGCTTCGTCCGAGCTTCGTCCGGCTACTACAGGGACATGGCCTCCCTGGAGCCTCGTATCCGTCCCTTGACCACCTGCGACAACCATCAGCCACCTCCTAGCCCGACTTTATCCGGCTGGTCAACCCCGGGCAATGTTGCTGACCTGACCCAACACATCTGGACTACCTCCTTTTGCCTGTTTCCACGTTGATGCACTGGTCCGACACTTGCGAGTACATCTCTGGCAGCCGTGATATGATGATGACAAAAGCACCCGTGCGAGATTGTTCGGGTCGGTAAGCACTGGTTTGATCCTGTTTGTATGTCGGCGCAGGACGCCAAGACGGACAATAACCGTTGTAGAGACCCTTCAATGCCGCCGAGAGGCTCCGCATCGTCGTGCGCCTCAGCGCTGGTATCGCTCGAACTCGCTCTCGCATATCCTGGATGCTAAGACTACGGCGTCCGCACTTACCAAACATTCGATTTCTCATATTCCCCAGCAAATTAAGAGAAGTCTGTGTCTCCAAATACTGCTTCCACAGCCTACCCACAGCGATGCTCAATTTTTTACGCCACCACCTTAGCATCACCCTAACCTAGCACGTCGTTTTGAGTGCAAGCCAGCAGAAACCAGACCAAAGATGGGTTTGAGATGACAACGCTTCATCTGCGGCGAGCAGAAGGTGGAAAGGGATAACGGAGAGCGAAATACCCTCGTTCTTGGCCACTAATCTTATCTTGTTCGAAACGTTTTGGCCGCCAAATGCACTACCAATCGATTCATATTTTTTGATGCGGCTCTATTTTGTCTAATCAGATTCTATTTATCTGCTCTTGTTAAAATATTCTAGCCTGTCAAAGCCAACTGCACCAATATAAAAAGGAGGGAATACTCAAATAAAACAGTCTTAGTTTAGTGTAGTACTCCCTCCGTCACAAAGTTATTGTCCGATTCACTGTTTATTAGCGTCTCATTTTTAGTGTTGTATTTTATTAGTATGTTGTTGATAACGAGAGAGTTGAGAAAAAGTTGATGAAATGATGGGAAAAATGAAAAGCTTTTGCTGAGTTTATGCTTTCGTTTATCTTTGTAGAAAAATATTGAGCGGATGTTGACACCATCGCCGGAAATGGCGAGCGAGAGCATGAATCCTGTAATTCGAGAGTGCGTCATGGTTGCGAATGTCACGAGGGATCATTAGTGGATTGGTATTGCACGCTATCTACTGCGGTAGTTACCCGCGTGATCTCGACAAGAGGCGAGATTTAATCTGCAAACGGTATGTATAATATTTATTGAATGACGGTATTGAAGAGCGCACAGTAGTTAGAATGTTGTTATGCTTTTCAGCAGTTGTTGACATATACTCGTTCACGGCTCACCGTTGCCAATCAGTCAAACTTTTCTTCTTCCTGGGGTTTATATATTCTTGAATACCTTAACTTTAGCCACTTCGCGTTCATCCAAAATGGTTCTGCAAAAAAAGAACTTGTATCAATGCGAAGCTAATTTCCTCCATCACCAGCACCTTGATCCCCAGAGGCAGGAGCGAAATTCATCTTTCTACCAGTGCTTTGTCAAATGACCCCAACTTAAGAGGTAGTTTTGGTGTCACAACTTCAGCTAGAGTAAAGCGTAAAACCCAATGTATTATCAAATGGAAACTTGATGTAATTATGAACAAGACACAGTTTTTTTACCTCAATCTCAGTATTTTGACAACAATCCGACAATAACTTTGGAACGGAGGGAGTATAAATTAAGGGAGCCACTAGGTGCACACCCCCTTTTTGATACGTGCACACCCCTGTACCATAAAGTAGGTACAGCTTACCGTAAAGAATGAAGTCATAAGCAAAGCAGCTTTGCAGAGCTTTATTCAAGGCGTGGGTCTCCTTCCGCTAATATCTATGATTTTGAAGACGCTACTCAAAATTAGAAAGAGATAAGAACAAATGGTGCACGTCAAGAAAACTTAGCTGATGCATAACCATTGAACACTTGTTATATATGACTGGCAATAAACTTGTACCAATATAGAGTTAGGTAGCCTCTAGAGCTGCGAATAGCCTGTATTGCGTGCTGGTCAAAGTCTGACTCGGCGTTACAGAATTATGTGTTCCGTCCGTATTCGTAACACTCTTTTTTCTATTTCAATTAAGATATCCACGGACGCAATTGTCTAAGCTATGGGTCTAGGTCGTCCGAGCTAAAGCAAGACCATCCAGTAACCTTTTATCAACAAACTACATAGCGAGCATAAAATCGCTCATTCTTCCAATTATTCTTGATTTCAAACCAGATGCACATCTAAGCTCAATCTTTAGCATACTTTAGAGGGTTGTAGTTCATTACAAAAGAGGGTCGAGCAATTTACATGTAAAATCGAAGCATTAAAGCATATCGACTTCATAAAAAGTAGATTTAAAGGAAAGAGACAGAAGCTTTGGCCTACTAATGTTCCTTAATTGATTTCTTGATAGCCCTCGCAGCTCTTAGCTTTTGTAATTTTGGTGACTACACCCCTTAAGTCTATCATTTGAGCGCCTGGTAAGCACCAAGAAATTAGCTTGATGCAGGTCAACGAAGATAAGATATTGTCAGCTTTTTGATCGTTGGACTCCCTTTTGCTACAAAGACGGCTAAAATGACGGTCCTGTTGTGCGCACGTCACCTTCATTCTTTTACGGAACGTTGTACCTACTTTATGGTACAGGGGGTGTGCACGTATCAAAAAGGGGGTGTGCACCTAGTGGGTCCCTAAATTAAACTATTGAGGAACAAATTACATTTGTTCCTTTCCTAGATTGCACGCTGCAATTGACATTGTAAGCCAGTAACAGCTAGCCTGTTACACCTGGTAGCACGTTTTGGTCCGTCGTAACGACCAATGTTAAATTTGTTCCGCTAAAAAACTTAGCGAAGCACCTATTAAGATCCGCTCGGTCGATAAGTCATCAACCGAGCGCCAACAAGCGCAATACATAGTGAGGAAAAACTTTTCCACCACCATGTCCACGTGACGTTGTTGATAGTGGGAGAAGCTTCCCTCACTAGCTGCGACCATGGTGGTGGAAATGATGCTGACCATGGGGTCCGATGTCATTACAATGCTCCGAGGTAATACCTAGGAGGAGGAACTTGAGATACTAAGTCGATTTAAACGACATTATCTCGATCCACAGATGTAATTTGCGTCAATAATGTTGCGATCGCCGTATAGCAGGAGATGAAGTCGCAAAAGTGAGAATACTGCCTTTTACAGGCGAACAGAGCAAGCCCCTTCAGAGATAGTTCGCAGAGGTGCAAGATGCCATCTCCGCGCAGAAGATTTCTGACCCAGTGTCAACAAGCTTAGTTTGCGACGACCGACGAAACCTAGGCGGGCGCGCCAGGGCATGGGCAATGGATCGCAGATCCACTGATAAATGTGCGTTCCTTGATCTGCGTCAGGGTAAGCTTGGTCTACTAGCTTACTCTCAGAAAATTTAGCATTTGCTTTCAAATATTATTTATGAGCCAGTACCTCCATCAATACAGGTTACTGTCTTTATGAGGGGACTGAACGACGGGTCCTGTCAGGAAGAATCTTTACCGGCACCGGCCGAAGACTCTAAGGGATGCTACAGACCAGAGCATCCGGGAAGAGTTTAGTATACGATCGTCTACATCGTACACTGCACACAGTCGAAGGACCCAACAAACCTCGACTTCAACACGCCGCAAATGCGGCATTTTAATACTCATAACCACAGACGAAATTCAAACTTAATCCCACTCAATACCATCCGCGACAAGGCGTAGGTGGAGGTCCTTAACCCATGGACCTATGGTGTTATCATCTTCTTCAACTCCAGCTAAATAAAGGAAACTTTAGAGAACTTCTACCCAGGATTAGAGGGCGTCCAGCTCGACACAGCGCGCAAGAACGTCTACTAGTTGGTGAAAAACATTGACAAGATTAAGAATGCAGACTTTTCAAACTCGCTCAAGTCCATGAGGAAGCTACATGCCGCTGGCACAGCGACTATTCTCACTATGGATACCGAGCTGCATCTTGTACGCTGCATTAACTTGTACCGGGACGATGGAGCACCAGTTTCCAGTCCTGAAGCGCTTGAGTTTGCCAAGGCAGCCGGCATTGAGCCGGGACAATTCACTGCTACGTGGTTTTGGCGCGTTGGGTTCTTGCAGCGGCATGCGCTGTGGTTTCGTACAAGGACGCGTCAGCACCAGTTGAGAAGCTCAGTCTTAAGTTGCGCGCCGAGATGCACCGTCTCTTTGTATACGTGTCGTACAACACACCGATTTTTTTAGTACGTACCAAGGACGACTATCGAGAAGAAATGCGTGAAGATAGTGTGGATACGTACGAGTGGCAAAGAAAAATAACGGATAACCAGAGTCTCTAAATATCATGCAATTTATTATAAGTCGCGTACTCACATGCAAGTTGTATGCAGCACTGCGTGAATATCACGTGAAAAACGAATTCTTATAGAACCGCCTAGAACGACGATATTATGTATAAATAACGTCGTCGTTCTGGGCGGTTCTATCGGAAATTTGTTTGTTGCTGGGATGAGGTTCTTCTTGTTGAGACGGAACGATCACCGCCGGGCCGACCGGCAGCAGAAGAAGCAGCGCCAACGTTATTGTTCTGTTTTCATCTCCTCTGTTGTTGTTGACATCGCTCAACTCAATTGGCTATTCGATTAGCAGCATCGCAACGCACCTCTAATCGGACCTCCTTACAGCTATTGGCAAGATGCTGTCGCATTATCTTGGCATCTTTGGTCATCAAATGGCCGCAGAAGTTGCACTTTGCTTTCTGTCTCCTCCTCCTGCCGCTGATGGTACCAGCTCCTCGTTCGTCCTCCCCCTTGCCGTCACACGCCATATCATAATTAGCAGTGTATTGGCTAAAGTGTGCCCAAGCTCATAAATTACGCTTTGGTATCTTGCTTCACAACGAAGAAGACGGTAGGAGCCACCAGCAGCAGGTAGGAAGAACCGTGGCGGACGGATTAGAAGTAAGAAGAAGAGCTTCCGAGGTTAATGAAACCTACTTGTTGTTGCGCGCCGACGCCGCAAGTCGTGCTCGCCCGTCAGCCGGTTGTGGTAGTGATAAAGGATGACCGGGAACACCGAGAATTCAAGCGAGCAGCTCCGGTTAAGGATAATGTTTGAACTAATGCCATACCTATCTGATTATATCAAGCTAGGTATAGGCTTAGAACCAGAACTTTCATTCATTTCCCCAATCAAGTACTACATTTGCCTTATCCACCAACCCCTCAGCTGCAATTTCCAGGTGTGCAATTTGCAATATCGCAAGGACTCGAAATCCTGCGGATGACGTGCAAGTTGTTAGGCTCGTCGAACGGTGAGAAGCGAACACCGTTTGTCGTGCTCAAGATTACGCCGTTGAATAACACGGACACCCTGGCAGAAACCAACTGAGTCCGTCATTATGGAAGTCGATTTAGCGGCTGGAGGAGGATGGGGTGCAAATCTATGGAAATATGTGTGGGTGGTGGGACTAGTGATCTGGCTGTACTACCACTTTCAGCACCGCCAGCACCTCAACCGTCCGAGCAGGCTGCTTCGGGACATGTTCACGGGACATTGGTCGGCTGACGTGGTAGCCCACGCCAAATCAATCAACGTACACCTGGTCGAGGTGCCAGGCGGGCACACAAGCGTGTGCCAACCAGCAGATGTGTCCTGGAATCGGCCCTTGAAGCAACGAATGCGTCGCCGCTGGGTCTAGTGATTTGCTGACCAGCTTGCGGATGGTCATGAGAACAGTTTGGCGGCAATTAAAGCGCCATCACGTGAAGAGGTGGTTTGATGGGTTGCGTCGTCCTGGTGTGACATGGCTTCATCTACGATGCCAAGCGTTTTCTCGGGTATTCTTCGCGACCCGCCGAATGACCCTGATGTATAGGCAGCATTTAATCAAGTTGCAGACCAATTAGAGCAGTTGAATCTGCTCAATACATGTGTTGGCGAAGTGCATAGTAGTGATGACATTGTAGACAGAGTTCTTGCAGGGGATGTCACGGAGGCAGTAATGTAATAAATGTTGATGAAGCGTTAAGCGACGAATAACAAGAACCACCCGCAATAAAGTAGTTACTAGTATTACTTGGTTACACCGTGCTCCTTGCATCACGTGTAATGCGTGATACGCAGTACCATCACCTTGTATGTGCTCGAGATCATGTCTTGAAACCGCGCTAAGGTTGTGATCAAATCGATCCGCACATGCATCTGGAAGTGACCTTATCGAGTACACAGTTGCGGTTTACTGGAAGCTTCGAGTCTAGCTTCCATCCGTTAGTGTAGTTGCTAGTACCTTGGTCATGTAGAACAGTCCAACCACTCCAATGGGCAGTACGGGCACTACCACATGTTATCGTTTCCTGTCCTAGAGGCGCTCCGCTAGCTCTGAGAAAATTCCCAGTGCTAGAGGAGCGCGACGTAACCAAAGCGATTTTCTTTTGCCGACGCCGCGCATGTGGATTCGCGGTATCTGTCTCGCCGTCCAACAGGCGTACCAGGTCATCGTTTGAACCACTTTTATCCCCTCGTCTTATAGCTGCGAGCTTGGATGCTTTGAATCACAATGCGTGGGTGTACGCAATCGAGCGAATTGATAAGGAATCGCACATTCGCTGCCTTCATAGTCATGCAGCTGTAAGCTGTGTACTTTTCTTTCATTGCTCAATACAAAACAGGAGCTACCGCCAGGCCACGTATGCGGAATTTATCTCACCAAAACGTTTTCATTATTACATGTCGCTTCCACGGAAAGCGCAAGCGTACCTCATTTTTTCACGCCGATGCAATTCTCAATCCACAGCTAGTGTTTTTGTCGAAGTTTGAAGTGCACCAGCTTGAACAGCTTCATCGAACGCCAACCAAATCATCAGTGTGCAAAACGTCCTATCAAATGCTGTCAATGAGACTTCAAACATGAAAAAAAAACATTTAAGACTTTAGAAACACATTTGACTGTTTTTAACACTCGCGCATATTTGAAGCATTTCGCCACCGAACAGTCCGTATCGGTACAGTCATCACGGTACGCATGCTGTACCTATTATAGAATTGACCATTTGGATACCACGATTACTCCACCGTTTAAGAAACTGATTTGTGAGTTCGGGTCATACCGAAAAGACGCGGAATACTGAAAACCTAATTTCTGGAACCTTGCGAGCATGCCATCTCAATTTGGATCAAAACCCTCCGCAAAAGTCCCACGTCGATCGTTTAACAAAGACGCACTCGCTCGTGGTCGTCCGACCAAATATGCTGTACTGCATCACATACTATGAGTGTCTTGTTTATTCGTGGGAATTACCAAGTTATGGATAGATTATTGATTTTTGGGCGACTTCAAGCATCATAGAGGGACTTGCAGCACCATGAATGGGGGTGATTACCGAGAGACAAAGAACACATATTGTAACAGATAAGTCACCAGAAGAAGAATCATCTTAAATCGCAGGGGCGATGCAAAATCTCAAACTTGACCACTGCATCAATACCGGATCGCTACTATAAAGAAGTACTTGCTATTAAATACTGAAGTAAAAAAAAACTGCTAATTCCGCGATTTTCGACCTCTAAAATTAGTTTCCACCCTAAAATGACCATAATCACTTACTTTATGTAGTCTACCAATATTTTATGCAACTAGACATTGTTTTGGACAAAATTGGACTTTCTTCGCAGCAAACCTAGGATTATGGGATTTATGGTCGCACACAAACCGGGATTTTCTTGCGAAGAATTTGGATTAAGCTCGTACTTATTATAAATAAATGCAACCAACGCTGTATACAGCACTTAAACCCGCCAAAAAATCCTGCCCACTTCTTGATACAGAACAGGACCGAGCAGGAAAGCCAAGTCAGAAGATATATGAGTCACGCACCTTAGTGGAGAAAAAGTAAGCAATTAAAATTATTATTCATATTTAGAATCGACTGATGTGTTTGCGGGTTCTGTTGTGTCGAAGCCTCGGAGCTGCGTCTGCCATTCAAGGGATGGTGGAACTACTTAACGCTATCGAGAGAGCGCTCGAGTTCTTTAAAGGAAGCATCGTCGTGGGTACGTGGTGCTGATCTAAGCTGTAAAAAAGTAAACGAGATCATGAAAGCGCTTGATGTATCCGTATGTGTACAGTACAGTAGTTTTAACGTGTCACGATCAGAGATGCGATATACACGTAAGATAAAATATCTACAGTACAGGTGTTATATTACATGTAAGTTACATGTAAGATGTTCTGGCGTCGAATGCCCCCTTTACCGGTATAAGTAAATATATTAGTGCAAGGTTTGTGTTCTTCTCTACTAACTTAAGTATTTATAATTATACCTATCATTATTTCTGTGAGAACTGAAGTCCCTGTGCTATTATTAAAGAGAACTAAACAGTAGCTATTAACTACTTCGATCATTTTTTTACTGTACTGCCATACTTGTACTGCTCACTCCACACAGTTCCCTTACAGTACAATAAACTCTATAGAAGTACGCGTAATTCCTACAGAACACTGCTATGTTACCGGCTGCAGCACCAATCTGTAATGCTACGCCTAGTGTTCTCAAAATGCCGGTACATATAGGCTTTATCTAGGCCCAGGCTTCCCCTATTTTGATATCTTATAATATCTTACACCCTCTTTCATAGCTTACACCGTTAAATAACGCGCTAAATAACAAATGTTATTTAACATGCAAGATAAAATCGCATCCCTGGTCACGATGCTACACCAGGAGGCAGCGAGACTAGACTCAATACACGAGTCCGTAAATGCCACAAAGTGTATATGGACAAGATTCACAATTTGCGTTTCTGCCAGCGTGGCGTATCAAAGTGGAACCAGAAGCAAGTGAAAAAACGATGGAAATTAACAAAATAAAAACAATAAAAAAGATGAATGTACGCATATGAATTATTTTCCGAGCTGCATATCTTGCAACTGCACGCTCTGGTGCTCCGCATGTGTGTGCTTCGGTATATCTTTCCAGCTCGGTCCGTTCTGTGTTAAGAAGTGGGCAAGATTGTCTTGGCGGGCTTAAGTACTGTATGCCAGTATTGGATTTATTTATTTTTAATAAGTATGAATTTAATCTTATTTTACTCGCAAGAAAATCCTGGTTTTGCTAGTTTTGACCGAGAAAAGCTATATTCCTACTATTTGGCTGGTAACGTTAGATATTTATTTTTAATGCGGATCATCCCTTATCATACTGTAGTATTTAATAAAAAGCAAGGTGGGGTGGATATCTCAGTCCACCCGGACATCGCAAAGCAGGTCCAGCTATGGATGTCTAATTGTATTTCAAATAGGTTTATCGCTATCAATTGGAATAGATGCAAAGTGGTAAATAGATGCGGGCCGTCGGAGGATATAAGGCAACAAGAATTGTTCTACCAAAGTTTTCATGGAATGATCCAGAAACGGACCGCAAAATTCATCTTGGCAGGAGATTTCAACAGTGTTGATGTGCCGGCATTGGATAGGCTCGGGCGTCACCGATCAAATAAACCGGAAAGTGCAGCCTTATCTCGCCTAATAGCGGAGTATGACCCAACATACGCTCGTATGTTTCTTGGTTCTGCTTTAGGTGAGCTGGGACTAGAACATTACACATTTAGGAGAGGGGATCAAGCGAGTCGATTAGATAGGTGTTACGTCTCCCCGAAATTAATGAACTGGGTGTCGTGGGTAAAGGTTACAATTCCGGCGGTATACTCGGATCACGAGAAGGTCACTCTTTGTCTCCAAGATCTAATTAAAGCTTACACGAAGCAACGGGTTTGAATTCGTTCGGTCCAGCGAAATCTGGGGATAATTTCATTGATCAGTGTCGCAATATATTGTACGTAATGGCGAGAAGGGAATCGCGGAGAAGGAAAGGAGAGTGCATCATCTGCAACAAACGGTACAAGACAATACTACAACACGCAACCAACTCTTCTCCGCTGTCGCTGATTCATTGGTGAAGGACCGGAGATTTCGACGAGGTTCTCGTTATATCGTTCGTTGGTGGATATTCGGTGGCTTTTCTAGAGGACTGATATCTGGGAAAAAGACCAAACTGTGACTTGCATCAACACTGGAAACGGAATTACTATTCTGGCGGGCCCGACTATTTGCAATCACGTGGAAAAGTATTCTCGGGCAGTCATAGGGCGGAGGCCAGTGAGGATTTATATAAGAGTGTACGACATTTTATGACGATTCCTACGTCGCGAAAAGTTACCTCATCAGAATGCAGGTTTGATGAGAGAAATTACTGAACATAAAATTTTTCAAGCAATCAAAGGGCTCGAACGCAGAAAGGCGGCTAGGAATGATGGGCTAGGTAACGATTTTTTCAAGGATTTTGGGACCGTTTTGGCTGAGCCTCTACTAATATTATATAATGACATTTTACGTGGAGCTTGACCGCCGAGATAATGCATGAAAGCAGTTGTGATTCCACTGCGCAAGAAGGGGGGTTTATCTAATGCGTTAGATTATAGATCAATTTCATTACAAACAACTGGGTATAATTTTTTTTGCAAAAATCATGGCTAGGGGGGTTCAGAATTTCTTAATTGGACTGATACACGAGACACAGCAAGGTTTTGTGTCCGATCGAAGAATGTAGAAAGCTGTCATATGTTGTTTGTACAAACTTTCAATTCTGGTGTAGTCGCGCTCAGAAATTCTTTCTGAGATGCGAACACCCACGGGGGCCCCAGATGACTGACTGTCGGAGGGGGTACTCCGTCCATCCAGGTCTTGGTCCGAGCCAGCATTCAGTCGGCTGGATCGGTCACTTCCATCACCTTGGCTGTGACGACTGGGATGATCCATGTTCTGTAAAGCTCACCTTGTGTACCCGTCAGCATTGGCGGTTACGCTCTCTTGGTGGACTCTAGGGCGAAAAGTTAAAAGTCCGTAAAATAGGGAAACGAGGGTTAGGACTAGGGTTGCTCCTTGGCGGAAATCTTCACTGAGGAGCAGGATGGCGTTATACTTGAAATTTGTATACCGCAAAGGTTGGACCGAGAATAATCGATCGGCCAGCTTAACCAAAAATAATAAAGGGGTTACTCCAATCTTATGCTTAAGTAGGGAATCCAAATAATACTCCACAATCTTCCACAGTAAGCCAAAACTTCACCACACTTTCCAAAAGACTTAAACCGTGTTCCAAACACGGGCGACGTGAGTTGAGTATAAGTTTCACGACGACTCCCGGTCAGGGGACTTCCGGTGGGTTACTTTCAACCTTCCCCGAATAAACCAATAGCAGCTAAAGGGGACCTTGTTAGCCCTCTGCTGTGAGCAAATGACGACTTGTGTCTTAGAAAGCGAAACGTATACTGATTTTTATCTCTAAATCCAATATAACCTTTTGTGTACCCTACCCAAAACAACCTGGATGGATGGTTATGTGCCTTACCTGAAATAGCGCGGCCAGACGGTATTTGTGTACTGTACACCAAATAGCCGGACCAGCCTGGATAGCAACCCTCTCGACCTGGACGGCTTTTGTGTACTGTACACCAAATATCCGGACCAGCCTGGATAGCCATCCACCTCAACCTAGACGGCTTTTGTGTACTGTACACCAAATAGCCTGAACAGCCTTAATAGCCATCCACCTCGACCTGGACGAGACCTGGCCGCTGACTCCGACTCCCCCTTCGCGGCCGTCCATCTTCCTTCAGTATTCCATCCGGCTACTACAGGGACATAATCTCTCCTGGAGCCTCTCATATGTCCATTTCTTAACCAATTTGCCCCTTGGCCACCTATGACCCCCACCAACGGCCATCCAGCCCCAATTGGTCCAGCTGGTCAGCTGCTGGCCGATCTGGCTCCTAGCATCCGGATCGCTTCGTCTAGTCTGTTTCCGTGCCTTGTACCGATCCGGCACTTGCGGGTACCTCCGGCAGCTGTCATCCTGCCTCTGTCGGTAGCCGAACCGGGCAGCTAGCTCGTATCAACATTTCTACCAATCAGGTAGGTGGATTTACTTCTCATCAGTCCGTTAATTCCGGAACCGCTTCACCACAGCCGCTCCTGAGTCTTGTCGCACCCGCACAATGGTTGAGGCACGATCTCACTCTATGTAGTTTTTCAACACTTCATTTCACACACAATCCAATATATCAAGCCTATTCCATTAATTTCTTTCTCTCATTCATCATCACTTTCCAAGCCACCCCAACGCCTCTGTCCCCTTTGACTCTCGGTTCGGTCAATAACTCTGGCCGGCCAGCTCTTGAAGACAGGTGAACTACTGTTCAGTCTTCGAGCTGACTGGCTGAATTGTGACCCAGTCAGCATGAGGAGCTTTAAGGGAACTCCTGCTACCGCGGGGTAGTTCATACTCCTCCCGAATATGGGTACCTGTTATACACACCTGGTCATCGAACATTTCTTCCCCTGACTGACTGGATCTGGACAATCGGACTTCACCATTGGACGGTCTGATTATCTCTGGTAGCTTGTTAATCTCAACCAGTTCCACTAGCATAGCTGGATCCGAAATCATAACTCCAACCTGGTTCCGCATGGCTAAGGAGGCCAGATAATCTGCACTTCTATTCCACTCTATTTTAACGTGCAGCATTTCTTGCTCCGGCCATTTTCTCAAATTGGACATGACGCGGTCGTTCAACAGTCTCAGTCTAGGAGCCTTGCAATTAATCTCTCCAGTGATTTGTTTATTCACTAGATTGGAGTCGCCACATATGATAATCCGCCCCTGTGTCTGACCGGCCAGCAAATCAAAACCAAGCAGCAGTCCTCGGTATTCAGCTTCATTCACCGTTATACCAAGCGTAAAATCGGAGGCAGCGGCATTACTTTCCACTCAGGCAGCTTCCACAAGATGGCGCTGTAAGCGCCCACTCCCTTCTTGACGCTCGCTGACCCGTCGAAGCTTAGAACCACCAGTTCTTCTGTTGAACCAACTGTCGGTGGCGGGTAAGTCACTCGACTGATGGTCTACTTCGGGTTCACCTTCTTCAGTGTGATGGATTGTCGTGGCTGCTTCCGGGGCGCTATTGCTATCAGCGCTTCTTCCACTTCTGCCCTTGTAGTGATGCTGGCCGCTAATGTGATCAGTATCTCTTCTTCTCCTTTAGTGCACTTGATCACTTCTAGCGACCACTGGGACATCAGTGCAGCCCATCTACCCAGCCGACCATCAATTCCGTTCGCTGTAAGAAGCCACGACAAGGTCGACCACCTGGATAACACCTTAATAGGCCCGGATACCAACACCGTATTACATACATCCAGAATCCGTAGCAAGGTCAAAACTTCTTTGTCCACCAGCCCATAATTCACTTCATTGGCTTTCAGAATCCGGCTGGTGGACATCGGCAGCCGAGATAGCCCACTTGTTGGCATAGATGATGACCACTGGCACCTTATCTACATCGAGGTGTTTCAGAACTGGTGTGGTCGCCATCTTTGCTTTCAGCATGCCGAAGGCCACCATCGCCCTGGTCATGCGGTCATCAGACCGGGCTGTATTGGACTCGGGGAGCCGGTCGCCCGCTAGGGCGGACGAGTCCACCTTCTCATTGGTCAAAATGGCGGACGAGTCCACCTTCTCATTGGCCTAAATAGCGGACGAGTCCACCTTCTCATTGGCTGAAATAGCTGACGAGGCCAGCTTCTCATTGGCCAGAGTATCTGGTCCGGTCAGCATTTCTCCTTGCTGGTCCTACTCTCGCAACTTGTGGTAATCCACCTCTCATAACTCGTACAACACAGCTGCATAGACCGCGAAGTCCTCAATGAAACGACAGTAAAATCTATCTTCGGCTATCTTCGGCCAAGTCGTGCAGTCAGGCCCCAGCCGAAAATACGAGATACCGTAGGATAGACCGTCGCTATCTTGAAAATTTTATGGCCACAAAGAAAATAAAAGCGCAACTTCGGCGGCGTCCTATGATTGGCTGTTTATACCGACATGCAATTACTTAAATACACAAGGGACCGCTTGCAGTTAATGTGTGGTAATGCATTGTGTAGAAAGCGAGCGACATAGTGCTGCACAAAAGGCGATGATGAAATTAAAACTCAGGATCAGACTCGGATTTTGAATCTTCAAATGGTGCAGTTAAGCGTATTGTTTGGCTTTTCGTTTGTGTGATTCGAAGCTTACGTTGGAACTTAATGTGTGGTAATGCATTGTGTATATAGCGAGCGACATAGTGTAGGAAGTGCTTATTCTCCAAATGATGGTAGTTCACTACCAAAAATGTCGCAGTATCTGAGGTAGGCATCTCATCTCCCAGATGATGTCTGTCTGCAATTACAAGAAAATATTGAAGGCGTGAATGAAGTCGGTCGTGCGGCCTCGTGTGGTGTGCAAGGTCATTCACATTCCAACAGTAGAAGGTGTCGCAGTCAAGGTAAGTATATATGATAGGTCTGACTTGCACTTTCTTGTTCTCAAGGACGTGCTTGTCTACGGATGTGGCCAGCGCCGGCAAATGATTCGTGAGCTTCAGGAAATGGAAAACAAACGGTTTAACGAACAACCAAAAGAAAGAATGTTTGTCACACTCCATGTTTTGTCGTATTTGTTTCGCAAACTACTTTGTGCTCTTGGTATGAGACAGCTGCTTATTGTTGGTGCTGCTTCACAAGAAAGATTTGCGAAGGTGCGTTTTTACAAGATCGTTGTTGCACTCGTGAAGTCGGGTGGCTGACGCTGCCATGCTGCACATTGTTTCATAGCTTACAATAATTCATTGCTGTTGCGGGTAATATTTTATTTCGTTTAGGTGGACCTTCGGGGAAATCATGCAGATGGGTGGCAGCACGTACAACAACTTTGATCAATCCGGTGATGCACTGGACACGCTTGTTCCCGTTTTTGCATTGCCGTTTGGTCTCGATGAAGTTAGCGACTGCCGTTTGGGCTTGATGCGCAAACGCTATGAGTGCATAAATATGAGCCAAGGTGAGTGCTTCAGTCGCATGCAGCTGTGCAGTGGGTAGGGTTCCCATCCCAACAGTATATTGATATCATTCAGAACTCCTGTCTGCACACGATTTTCAGGCTCATGTACCGCAAAGCCATCCCCCCATGTACGTACCGCACAATCAATTCCTGAAGTTGCATATCCTTGATGGTTCGAAAATCACTAGGCCAATGGCGGCCAGGCACCAGAAAAGCAGTGACAATAGAAGTTGTGCTGACACGCAGAGCGTTTGTGGCACACGAATTGACGAGAACATCGGGCGCCGCGAGTGAATCTATTTGCTGAGAGACTGGTTGGAGAGCTAATGTAGGCTGATGGCATAATAGACCAGAGAGACTTCGAGCTTGGCGAGTCCTCAACAGAACAGGATGTATCCGCCCTCTCCATGTTCAGCTCGTTTCTTTAAAGTGTGGAGTACGGGCGCCCCTTTGACAGCTTGCAGGAACGAGATGTCAGGATATGGCTTGTAGGGAAGTTTTGCTCCTTTTTCCTCCAAGACAACATTTGTTGGTAGACCTCGATGAATTATCTAAGATTGTCAAGCGACAGCTCGAGACAACCGTAAAAAACACGGACGGACCTATTCAAGAGCTTATCATCGTCCATGGTGCTTTGTGCTTGCAAAATTATGGACCTATTCAAGAGTCTTGTCATCCTTCATGGTGCTCTTGTGCTTGCAAAATTAGAGGAGTGGTCAGTTTTTTAAATAGCTACATGATGTAGGTTGTACGAATACATTTGTGCTGCTCGAATGTTGCGTACGTTATCTTCGGCGCCGAAGATGATTCGATACACTACTGTAATAGTCCAAGCTGTCCAAAAAGGATTGCATGCCCTCAACAACCGCGGATAGTGCAGATTACTCAGAGACTCCAAAACTTTTGGATTGGCTTTCAGTCCGGCAATAGAAACCTGGTGATCCAAATAGGTCAACATAGTTTTTCCCCAGAAACTTTTCACCACAATGATCGAGAGATTCCACTTTTCACACGCAATCATCAATTGCTCCACTTTTTCACTTAAAAATCCCAAGTAGTAGCCGTCACAAGAAGGGGCACCTTCGGTGAACACGTCACCGACCAGGGCAGGATCTTGGTCTGCCTTTATCTTGAAATGTCCCTACAACGCGTTTTCTATTAGTCGCTGATAAATCTGCGGGGCATTTTTTAGGCCAAACGGCATTCGGTTCCACTCGAACAACCGGAAGGGCGTCACAATCGCAGATATTTTCCCGTGCACGGTCGGTCATAGATACCACCTAAAATCCACTAGCCATGTCCAACGAGCAATTCCATAAAACTTTGTCCAGATCCTCCGGCAAGTCGTTAATCAACGGCTTCGGGTAAACCATTATATTAGTTAGCCGTTTTTCCGATCGGTAGTGAATGCACAGCCTTATATCCACCCCGTTCTTCTTTATAATGATTACGATGGGCGACGCCCATGGCGAGGTGGACAGCTGGATGATCTTGGTGGACAGCAGCCCTTTGATGACTTCCGACAACTTTTCCCGATACTCGGGGGCGACCCTTCGGCACCTGTGCGCTACCGGCTTTGCGTTACCTACATCGATGTCGCATACCGCTCCATGGGCGGCCGGAGGTAGAGCATTACCTGGGCCGATCAGCAGATGTATCCTTTTCCATATGATACCCTTTAGCCTGCTCCTCTGGAGTGTTCCCGTCAGGGTCTCCAACCTGTTGATCGTCCATAGTAACTGCTGACGGGCAGGGAGTCACCTCAGGTAGCACTGCCATCTGATCCTCCATGCCTTCGACATACAGATCGCTCCCTTCGTGAATGTAGACCTGGTCGGCTTCACTCTCGGTCCCAGCAGAACTTTTGTCTTGCGCCGGCAGGGTCTCCGTTAAACCAACTGCATCATTTGTCTCCGATCTTTCGGACATATCGTCCGAGAGGGGTTCCGTCCAGCTATCCTCGGGTTGACCTGGTCCCCCATCCTGATCGGCTTCGGTTAATATCCGAATCCAGGTCAGGTGGCCCTCCATCCTGGTCGGATTCGTTTAATTCCGAATCCGAATCACTCGGTCCAGCACCATCCTACTCGCAGGGCCGGCCAGCATTAGTGGTGGCCGAACATGTGAACCCGACCTGCCTCTCTTCCTTATCCAGCTGTTCACTCGTCTTTGACGGTGTGGGCAAACCAGTTCGGCGACTGGGGTGGGCAGCCTGATTCGGCGATGGCCGACTCCGAATCAATAGAAGGCGTCCGGTACTCGGGTTTGACCACCATTGGAGACTGGTCTTCCTTCAGAGGTTCTTCCTCACTGACCAGATCTGTCTGGTCTGCCTGGTAGGCAGCCTGCTTGCCTGGTAGGCCAGGTTTTGCCACTCGATATAGCGTCTTGAGCCAATAGTGACATAACCTGGCCGGCGGGGCACTTTGTACTCGGCCAGCCACATTTCAATGATGACATCGTCATGCAAGGTGAGGGGCTGCTCTGAGATGTTGGTCACGCTTATGTAATTAGGATGACTTTCCCCTTTAACGAACGAGGGCACCCAACACTCGCCCCTAGTTAGCCATAACTGATGCCGCCTGTAGTGTGGCGACACAGTTACTTCCACCGTCCTTCCCACTGGCACCGTTACAAACTGGCCTAACTTGAGGAACTGGACGTGGGCACCGTATAGAGGCCGCCGGTCAGTCAGCTCGATCTGCACCTCGTCAGGGAACGTAAACGAACCATGAGATAAATCCAGTCGTATGCCGGCTGGGACCATAAAATCCATCTCCAGAATTGCGTCCTGCCCGGCTAGCCTAACTACCCAGACAGTAAAGTAGTACACCAACGCCCCAGCCAGCGTAATTTTGACTCTTGTTTTTACTTGGGTCACTTACGAACTTTCTCCAACGCCGATACACTCCTGCCGCTTCGTCACATCTATTTCACATCCAACCTTACGAGCAAAGGTGGTGTCGACGATGGACACTTCTGCGCCAGAGTCAAAGAGCATAGTGGCCTTCTGGTTATTAATCTTACCGCCTTGGCCTGCTTGAACCACTTATCCGGCGAATGGTGTTTCCAATAACCTCGTGATTCACCGGGTAATAAATTCAATTCCATAACCACTTCAGACCGAGAATATTCGTCCGTTCGTATACTGGCCACCAGGAAAGGGCCAGCCCTGCTGCCCGGGATCGTGACGTAATCGTCAAACTTACATGTATTGTCGGTTACGCTTTGCTTTGCTTCTCGATTATCATCCTTACCGACATATATGCATAGATACTAACACTAAATCGCTCGGCTCGAACCAGATTCCAACCTGGCGAGCGATCTAGTTTAACATCTTTTAAACCCCTGGTGGCAACATTCCAGCATGCTTGGTTGGGACATACCACTTCTTCATCTAGTTGTAAAACTCCTCGGCGAGGCAGAGTCCAGCCTCGTGCACTTCTCCGCAAGTCTTGCAGGAGAACAGGCAGTGTTCAGCTGGATGTCCTTTCCTTTTGCACTTCTTGCAGATCAGCCGCTTCCAGCAGCTTCTGTCGTCATGCTGGATGGACCCACAGTGGGTGCACTTCCGTCTGGGGTAATCCTGGTCAGTTTGATACGGAAAACCTTTCTGCTGGCCTGACCCAGATCGTGGTCTGGACTGCTGACTGGCTTTTGCCGAGAACAGATACCGGTATTGTTCCTCTTCGTATTCGCCCCCAGACCGCTGGTATTCCTCTTCCGAACTGGTCGCATCCGACTCTCGGGCCACCATGCGGACGGCTCGAGCGTCCTGGTGGATAGCGCCCAGCCAGGTTAGAGCGTGACCTGTACCTGTCCGTTCCAACTGCTGCCTTGAGGCCTCGCTTCTTCGCCCTTTGGTATGTCCGTAGCGTCAACTCCAGCTCCGTAGTATTTTAAGTCGCAGCAACGCGAGCTGGTCTGCCAGTTCCCGGTCGTCCAACGTGCTGATGAAATGTTCCACATGTTCTCGGGCAGCTTCCGACCGGCTGGCATCTTCCTTAAACGGTATGTTGGCCCTCATTCCTGTGACATTTAAGCGATGGAGGTATTCTAGAGGGTTCTCATCTGCCCGCTTCTTGGTATGGAAGTACTGACGTTCCACCGACAGTACCGATCCACAATATTGCTCTCCAAAAGCTTCAACCAGCTCCTTCCAATCGTCTCGGACTTCCCGGCTGAGCTGCAAGATCCAGTTTATTTGCGGGGCCCTTCATCAGTTTTTCGGAAACCTGGCACTTCTCATAGCCCGGCGTACATCGCTGAGGAATGCTGACTTCGTCTTGCTTAGCCATCCTCGGGCCTGGTCGTCGTCCATGCCCCGTCCAGTAAAATCCTCCAACTCAGACGTGGCTGATATCCTAAACCTGGTAATCGCCCCTGAGTCCGGATCGAACGCATGGGCTGAGGCCATGTTGGCCCGGTGAGACATCCCCAGATCCAGGTCATCCGGCTCATTGTGACACCTGGCTGACTTGACAGACTCCATTTCTACGTCGCTAAGGGACGGCTTCCTATTCGCTAGCCATCCCGGTCGCCGACCAGGCCTGCGACTTGGCGGGGCGGCATGGGGATCACTCTGCCAGACTGTACTGACTCCATGTCCTCGTCGATCGGTTCCATCGCATAATGTTGGACCAGTTCGGGCACCCGACTCTCACGATGGACCGGCTGGTCCTGTGGTCCTGGACTGCGGCCGGCACTAGGCCGACGTTTCTCCCTCCAGGTATCTTTCCATCATCGCCGAAACATTCTCTGAAGGTGGTCCGGCACTTGAAGGCTAGCTTGGGAGTCCACTTGAGGGGTGACTTGGGGGCCAGCTTGGCTGCCGGCTTGGGATTCCTTCTTAATTCGCACTTCCACGTCTTCGCCTCTTCGATCTGGATCCGCCATCGCCGTCCGGGTTGGGCGCTATGCTGCCTGGGTTCTTTCCGATCGGGCGCTTCTGGATCTTCGTATCCCCTAAACCTAGTAGCCATTGCCACACGCGCTACTCCCCTAGGGCCAAGCGTCATGCGGGTAATACCCACAGATAAGTTCGTCGAATCTACTTCTGAAGGGGCGAACTCGTACTGTGAAGAACCGGAATGTATTCCGGCCGGTCTGCCTGCCGCCGGTAGTGAAGGTGGGGTCGCTTCAGCTGTTGCCGCCATCTTCTGCGATGAAGAGCAGTCCACTAGCGGTACCAAACGGTCGTGAAGCGCACTGGGTGCCTCCTTCAGCCTATCCGCCTCCAGGTCGAATAACTTGTTCGGATCGATAGCGCCGGTGTTGATGCCGGCTTGCTTGAGCTGATCGAACAGTCTAACGAGGGCCACGTGGCTGTCTGAGAGAGATGGGGGAGAAACGGGACCTTTCAATCCACCCAGGATTCTTGGTCGAGTTATCTTCAGGACCCCATCCGTAAGAACTGACTCAACTCGTGAAGGTGGTGGACACGCTCCAGGTCGGTGTCCGTAAGCTTCTCTGATAGGCCGTCCAGTTTTTATTCTTCCTCTCTAAAACGTGGCATATTCTTGCGAGGTGGATAATCCGGCTCTTGCCAATCCAGCTTTTTTAGGGGTAGGTGATCTGGATAGTGACTTGGTCCTAATCCAGCCAGCTTTTCACCCTGGTCATATCCAGCCTTCGATTCTTCTTTCTTATTTTTTTCTTCTTTAATATCCATTACATGCACTTGTTTCTTCGGATCATGGTCGAAACCATGGTCCTTCCTCGGACTATGGTGACTTGCATCATAATCCGAGCCGGCTCCAGCTGGGGCATGAAGACCAGCACTGTAGTGACCTGCACCATAATCCTGCCCAAGCTCCAGTAGGAGCCTCCAGAGGAGTAACTTCTTTAATGTCGACCTCATACTCCACCAATCCGAGTCGACCATCGCATCCTTCCATCTTCAGCAGCATTGGGGGCGATATGCCTTCCCCCAATGCACCCGACACAACGTCTTCAGCAAATTTGACAGGTTTTGGTATCTCGCCCATTAGGGACTCGCGGTGATATCCAGGGTCACCAAGAGATCTGGGCACGCGCACCATTGTGGTGTATTCGCTCTCAGAAATTCCTTCCGAGATGCAAACACCCACAGGGGGACCAGATGACTGACTGTCGGAGGGGGTACTCCGTCCATCCAGGTCTTTGTCCAAGCCAGCGTCCAGCCGGCTGGATCTGTCACTTCCATCACCTTGGCTGTGACGACTTGGATGATCCATGTTCTGTAAAGCTCACCTTGTGTACCCGTCAGCATTGGCGGTTACGCTCTCTTGGTGGACTCTAGGGCGAAAAGTTAAAAGTCCGTAAATAAGGAAACGAGGGTTAGGACTAGGGTTGCTCCTTGGCGGAAATCTTCACTGAGGAGCAGGATGGCGTTATACTTGAAATTTGTATACCGCAAAGGCTGGACCGAGAATAATCGATCGGCCAGCTTAACCAAAGATAATAAAGGGGTTACTCCAATCTTATGCGTAAGTAGGGAATTCAAAAAATACTCCACAATCTTCCACAGTAAGCCAAAACTTCTCCACACTTTCCAATAGAATTAAACCGTGTTCCAAACACGGGCGACTTGAGTTGAGTATAAGTTTCACGACGACTCCCGGTCAGGGGACATCCGGTGGGTTACTTTCAACCATCCCCGGGTAAACCAATAGCAGCTAGAGGGGACCTTGTTAGCCCTTTGCTGTGAGCCAATGACGACTTGTGTCTTGAAAGCGAAGCGTATACTGATTTATATCCATATAACCTTTTGTGTATCCTACCCAAAATAACCCCAATAGTAGCGGTTGGAGAATTTATTGGGGATCCACCTAGTATTACATTGTGTAGAGGGCCTGCAAAATTATATGATTTTCGGTGGGATGTCATGGAACCGGGTGTGTTACGTGGATCACGTCTGAACGAGTCGAAGTGGGTGAAGGTTAAGCAGCTGTTGGATCTATTTATTGGAAAATAGTCGGACCATTGTTTAGCTAGTGAGGACTGGGAGGAGACAGATCATGGATGAGTTGTGTTTACTGCTCAACCTGCTCTACATCTTCTACGATGGCCAGTGGACGAAACTACGACTATTATTTGGAAGATAAGTTACATTCTCCGGAAAGCGTACCGGAAGCTATATCACCAAGGCATCGCTTCTCAGTTATTTCCGTTAGTGGACAAATGGAAAATACGCTGTGGTGGAAAGTAGTACAAGATGTTGGACCAAAACAGGTATGGAAGCATGATAACTTACTGACTGACTATCAAGTTTGGGTTTTACGTTTCATGTGGTTACTATGTAATTAAACACGTTTGTCATTCGACAAGCATCCACTCAACAATGTTTGCTAGATGACAGATGTACGAGTACCAGCACTGATATATATCATATCCTATGGGAATGTCGTCGCGCTAAACCGCCCGGACGCGATTATTACAACATTGGTTGGGTAGAGAAATACAGAAGAAAGGTCTACAATTCTATCCACCCGCGATTATGGCCAAAGAACTCCCTCCATTGGGGTCCGCGATTCCGGAGGCGATGGTGAAAAGACATTGGCGGTTTGACTCCAATTTTGTTCCTCAATTTGAACGAATTTGGAAAGGTATTTATGGGATAGCCATCACGTGGCTATGACAATTGCGGAACTAAGTTGTGTTTAACGGAGTGGTGAAAAACGAATATGAACATCTCGAGTTCGTGTGGAAACAGTGTCGAGCTCAAATTGACACCGTGGCGGAATATGAAAGAAGCAAAGCGAGTATACGCGACGAGGGGATCCGACTGCAGATCAGTATCAAGTGCTTATACGACCAATTGCCAGCACCAAATTCAACCTTAGCTACTCTACATTCAAGGAAAGTTGTGTCCACCTTTGCCAATACTCTACATTCAAGGACCGTTGTGTCGAGAAGTGAAATCCACACCATGATTTCTGAGCCTAAACTGCACACTAGATTTAATAGGTCTACCGTATTACCGGTGTTATAACCGACAGCCGAATTCCGAAAAGGTTAGGGTTTGAAACACACTGTGATAATGAATAATACTCAGCATACTAAAAATACCAGGTAGAAGATAATTTTAGAGGGCGAAAACGCGGAATTAAAAATCGCTGTTTAACAGCACTGCACGATACACCCGGTCACGCAATTCGGCAGTGAAGTCGTGAGTTTCTAACCCTACGCCTTTGATAAATAGACGCTCGACGCCGTCGATTTTTTTCGCCAAGCTGGAAATGGTGGCCACTATAGAACTGGTGAGGATATCGTGAACACCTTCTTTTGGTGGTGAGTTTAGCAATGAGTTAGTGGCGGAGGGGAATCGTTATAGTGAGCGGTTCGAGCCTTTCCACTTCATTTCCGTGCCTGTACGAGACCGAAAGAATCTATACGAGTCATTGGATGGGTGAGTTGAAGGTGAAAACGTTAGCTACACGTGGGAAACAGGTCGTGACTTAAAGGAAAAGGTGGAAATGGTATGGATGGCGAAGAAGACGAAAACGTGACACTAGAAACGCACAAGCGCATTTCCATCTCGAAGCTGCCATTGTGTTTAATTTTTTTATTCACTTGATACGGTTCGAGTTTGACTTCGAAAAGATGCAGCAAATTAATTGCTTTAAATTTCCAATGGAATTAAACATGTACCCGTACAAAAAAGAAGGACAGCGAGAGACGAGAAAGAAAGCGACAGGCGATAAAAATCCCCGCCGTGGCGTTCAATTAAGCTCCTTCTCAGTGCACCGAAGATGGACGAAAACTCGCGCCAAATACTCCAACTACGAGCTTGTGGGTACTATTTTCCATCTTGGGACAGCTCATTCAGGTCACTATTATTCGATCTTGCGAGATCGGCAAGTGCCACGTGACAAGCAGCCGTGGTATGAATTTAACGATACCTTGGTGACCCCGTTTTGATCCGGCTCAACTTCCCGAAGAGTGTTTTGGTGGAGAAGAAGAAGCCGTATGCGCTCGTCGTAGGTCCGTCAGTGGCTCCTTGTCGCCGGAGGAAGGGGCTTCTTCACTAGCAGCCAAAATGAAGAACCGGAGCGGCTTTATGATATTCTACGCTCCTGTACCTCCCAAGCCCCATGTCGTCAATACTACGAGTGCTACCTGTGTCAGTTTTTTTAACACTGTACTCGTGGCCGCATTTCGTGCTCGACTAAAACACAAATCATCGGTCAGATTGGCGCATTTGCGCCATGTGGCACACGTGATTGCACCCGAGCCGATTCGACAACTGATTGCGACGGAAAATCGCTTGTTTTCGCGCAAAAAGTTTCTATACGACACGCAATGCTTGAAGTTTACGTACAATCGCTTGCGGTCGTGTCTTGTGGGAATGGAAAACGCCAAGAGTATGGTGGTTCCTCTAGCGTATGGAGGCGAACGAGTCGCTCCTGTTAGAGCTGCTCGTTTTCAATGAACATCGTGAAGTGCGCGATTTGATGGCGAGTGCGCTATCGGAAGCCATTGTAACGACCTCTAGCACGGACTTTGAAGAAGAAACGAACGAACAAAAATCCTGCTCGTCTTCTCGCACCGAGAAGAAAAGTTGCCTGCGTCCTTTGACTTTATGTTCTTCCTCATTCGATTAATGCCAGCGCTGCTGGCTGTCCCTGTGGACCACCATTGCCAGTATTTCTTCATCATGTAAGATTCGCTTCCCCTTTGCCATCATTTTTAGCTTGTGTGGGACTCATTTTTATAAATTAAAGTGCTGTCGGATATAACACGAGTTTTGTACTGTAGAAAAAATGGTTGATCTGATTGGCTAATATATGCTGTGGGATATAACACCGTGTCGGATACTTAAGTATCCGGTCATACGGTACTTATATTGTACCTTCTTTATGGTACAGTGGGAAGTCAATATTTGATTGGAATTGTTCTTTCATATCATTTGCACGTCAGTCAGACCTGGAGTGCCTCACGACGCTCTCTTCAATCCTCATGGCGATGAGAAAGCGGCGCAGCGTCGTGCTGCACTTTGATTTAAATCGCACTATTCTCATGTCGGACGCAGCAGGTGGTCGTACGATGGAAAACACGGTGAATTATCTGCTCTCGGAATGCACGTGGGGCTACGTGAATCCTTCGCGTCCGAGTGAATGGATTTGTGTCTCGGACGTGGCGTCAATTGATCCTCCCGTCGCTCCGACCACCAACCAGCCGTTGATTACATACAAACAATTCGTTGACGATACGTATCCGTATCAAAGTTTAACAACGGCTACCGCTTGTGACATTGATCAGATCAAAACGGTAAATAAAGCAGCCAAGAAAAAGCGCACAGCTCTCCAATCAGCCTTTACAGCTGGTCCTGGCTCTCGTGTGCGCAGTTCGTTTGAGAATGTCATGCAAAAACTGCACTTTCCAGCTGGAAAGCAACGGGAGACGGCGAAACAATTGGCCTCCATGATGCCACCGTCTCGTTTGCAGGAAGCCTGGAGGGAAGGGCGATATTATTTGTTACCATCATTCTTGCACTTTGTAGCGTATCTCGCATCCCCTCAAGTCCCGGAGCCCGAATTTGATGTAAATCTGGTGTTTCGTACATTTGGGGATGATATTCCCGACGTGGCACGGGAATTCGATCTCTTTATAGAGGGAAAACATCCTCTTGGACTTCCCGCGCTGCCTGAACGGTTTCGTTTAAAGGTGGAACCAGGTACCCGTCAGATAGGTACATTCTATCGTGATGGATATGGGCCAGAGGGTACAGTCTTGGCGTTAGGTACACTCACAAAGGTACCCTTTTCTTCCAAGGTTATAGAGGAACAAGGTACGAGTGCACCCACTAACTTTTACAAAGACCACGCGCCGGAAGTAAAGGTAATTCGTGGGTTTCAGTCTATTCACGAGGTTCTCAACGAGTTGCTGCAACATGAAACTACTCTTGCCCTTCGAGATTACTGGGAATGGTGGAGCGCCCATGCCGAAGATGGCGAGTATGGGAAGCTCCTACTGATCGAAAAAAGAGCGAGAGCGGACGACCAAGTCGTCGTCTTCTTTGATGATCATATTGAAGCTCAGAAGCCCCATATTGTTGACGTACGCGACGTGCACTCGGGGATGCCAGTGGACTTTCAAACGGCTCGAGACACGTATCTTCAGCGGGTAGAGCCATTTGCCGCCATCACAGACACGAGCTACTTCACGTCGCTCTTTCAGAAGCATGTGAACAACCAGAAACATCAACACTCGAAGTGAAAAGAGCCATCAAACGCGACAAAAGGTTTCATCTATCGCTTGCGACTGGCTTTTTTCTTCGATCGAGACGACTTGGACGCCGCTTTTTTCTTCTTTGGAGCTTCTTCTTCTTCTTCTTTCACCTGCTCAACTTCATCCTTTAACGTTTCTTCCTCCTTGATTTTTATTTTCTCCATCTCCATACCATGTTCATCTTCTTTTTCCGCCATCAAAACCAGACCTTCACCCCCACTATGTTCGCCATCGTCTTCCCCACTACCAGCACTCGCAGCAGCTGCTGCGGCCGCTGCCGCGGCAGCTGCTCGTCGCTTTTGTTGCCGGGAGCTTGTTCGGGTTGCTGGTATTGACGTTCGGCGCTTGCGTGCCGTTGCCCGCTTGGACAGAGTTTTACTGGACGATCTGCCCGGTCCACGTGACTTTTCAGCTTCGGAAGCTGAAGCATCATGACTTTCCGATCCACTCAAGTCTTCACTCGCCGAGGCAGCAGATACGGACGCATTGCGCGTACGTTTTCGGGAATTGTACGATGAAGGAGACGGCGCAGCCGAATTTGTACCCTCCGTCGTAACATTTGTCCGCACATGGATTCGCGTGGGTACATTAGTGGGTGACGAGTCAACAGATTCGCCAGGATTTGCCTTGCCCCGAGCGTCAGGAGTGGCAAAAGCTGTAGTCAAATCGCCAGTTGCTTGCTCCTTCATTGCCTTCCCGGCAGACTCGTCGCTTGTGTCATTTTTCATTTCTTTTGCCTCAACTTCCTGCTGAATACGAGCCGCCGCCTGCTCTTCTGCTTCCCGAATCTTTTGCAGTAGCGTCGCTTCCTTCTTTACACTCGCTTTCCGCAGTGTTTCGGTCAATGTCCTTGCAAAATGAAGCAATTCAACGCCTTTGCGTCTCGCTTCGGGCTGTTCCCGTCGTTCGGCATCGGTTACCACCTGTTGACAAAAAAGACGTACACTTGGTTGGCAAATTGCGTCCATTCACCAATCACACCTTTTGTCACCAGCGCTTGGATCCGATGGAGATCCACCTGTTTTTGATCATTTTGGTTTTTTTCACCACCGGTTTTGGAAAACATGGCTGGATCCACATCTTTACTTTTTGCCACCGACACAATCTTGGACAGGACATCGAGCAACATACTCTTGCGCAGCGCCGTTAAACTCGCCAATGCCGCTTCTGCCTCCTTCTTTTCTGGAGTTGTTTCTTCGATAACCACGTGCTTTGGCTTCTCCTTCTCCTCGGACTCGACGAGTGTCTTCTTCTCCTCCTCCTCCTTCTTCTTCTCTTCCTTCTTTTGCATTTCCACATCCTTAATTTTTTCTTCTTTCCTCTCTATTTTCTCTTCATCCTTCTCTTTTTTCTCTATTTGTGCCTCGTGTATCTCCCTTCCCTCCTTCTTCTTCTTGCTTCTCGTTTTTTCCACCTTTTTTCTCTTCTTTCTCGTCACTCTTCTCAACAGCAGCAACAATACCATCCACTTCAGCTCGTGGGGATGGTGTCGTCGTTCCATCGCTCGTCGAATGCGACGCGTCTCCCGATCTTCGAACCTTCTTCGGGTCTTGTCCGGGGGCGTCGTCGCTGGCCTCTCACTCGCTCCAGCACCGACAGCACCGGCGTCTTGACATCGCTCTCTTCTTTCTTACGTCTCTCCTCTTCGCACCGTTTTGCAGCCTCGTACTGGTCAACGAGCATCGCTAAGTCCAATGCAATGGACGTTGGCGCAGGGGTCCAGTGTGCCAAAAGGGGAGAAAATTGAGGCTCTGGAAGTGGCGCTTCTCCCGCGGCAACAGCCACTGCGAGCGCTAGTAATTTTTTGTCGTTCTCGCCTGTACGTAGAGCCGCGATTTCCGCCTGCAAGTACGTAATGGCTTCGTCCAGCTGCGGCTTCGCCTTCATCGTCGTATTTCAGTTATGATACGAATATATTACGAAAATATGTTATCCACACAGGATTCAAGATGTTGCTCGACGTTGCAGCAGTTATGTTGTTTTAATGCGAGAGGTATACCGGTACAGTAATACGACCCGATCTTAGCCACCAGTACCGATACTACAGTAATACAGTATCGGTGATTGGAACTACAGTACTGTACCAGTAATGCTGTTTACATAATATTTT
>MIQA02024000.1:0-60289 GCA_001887855.2 Sclerospora graminicola
TTGAAATATCACAGTTCAATTTCAGACTTGCTGTCTGAAATGTGAATATTGGATTATAAGTAATTATAATCCACCCTGGGAAACAGATTCTGATACAAATATCGAATCTAAGAAGAGATCAATAATAAGAGTGTTATTAGAACAGTTTTACATTACATGTTTATATGATTAGTCTAGATTTAATTATAGTAGTTAGCTCTAAACCACTCATCAATATATTCACTCTTTAACTTACCGTCTTTGTAGCCACGTGTCGTAGTTATATATTCATAAATATAACTAGGACTATTTAATTAATTAAATAGTCCAGACCTAGTTTAATCTTAATTAAACTATTGAAATACAAATTACATTTGTTTCTATTTAATTGCATGCTTCCTCACTTGCAATACTAACAGTGTAAGCCTGTAACAGCTAGCCTGTTACACCTGGTACCACTTAGTCGTCCGTTTTAACGACCACTGTTCGTTCCGTTCCGCTAGTTTACTTGTGGAGCGATGTGTTAAGAACCGCCCGACCGTCATAAAGACGGTCAGCGATCGTGAACGCGATCGACAGCTCGCGCAAAACTTAGTGAGGGAATTCCCTCACTTTCCACAAAGAAATGTATACTGTGGTGGAGATAATGCGGACCATAGGGACCGACATCATCACTATCCTCTGAAGTAAAACCTCGGAGGAAGATTTAGAAATGGTTAACCTTTTAAAAGGGTTTACATAAACCCTCAGGTGCGCTCCGTAATGTCACGGTCGCCACCAACAACGCCCACAGCGAGCGTTGATGTAGTAAAGGCGCGGATTCCGCGCCTTTACTGGCGAAGGGGGTGAACCTCTTCGTAGATGGTTCGCAGAGGTGAAAGATGCCATCTCTGCGCAAAAGATTGTGAACCAACGCTAACAAGCTTATTTTGCCACCACATGCCTGGGCGGTCGCGCCAGGGCATGGGCAATGAGCCGCAGATCCACTGATGAATCTGCGTTCCTGACTTATCAGGAATTGAAAGCTGAGCTAAAGCTCAACTTGGAAGCTCCAGAAATGGAGCTTAGCTGCCGAGAAGAGTTCATGGAACTCCGGCAAGGTAAGCTTAGTCTTCAAGCTTACGCTCAGAAGATACAATATTTGTTATCAAATGTTGTGTATGAGTCGGTGCTCCCTGCCATGCAGGTCACTGGCTTCATGAAAAGACTGGATGACGGTCCCATCAAGCAGAGTCTTTACGGCATTCCGCCAAAGCCTCTGAGGGATGCTATAGACCAAAGCTTCCGAGAAGGATTTAGCATGCGTTTGGCGTCAACGCATGCTGGGTTCTGTCGAAGGGCTCAACAGCTTTTCGACTTTAACATGCCACCGCTGCAGCATGTTAATAATTTATCGAACAGACGAAGTTCACACTTCGTCCCACGACACTAAAACCCGCGCCAGAACACGGGCGTAGGAGGTCCAGAACCGATGGACCTATTGGTTGCAGTTGCCTCGACCCCGAGGTAACCGAAAAACAAGAAGTTCATTCGCCGCAATAGATGCGCGAAGATGGGCCATTACGTCCATGAGTGTATGGCGCCATGGCCGGCGCCACGCAGTCAGCGGACTGGACAGTCCGCTGGTCGGCGACATCAACAGGGGCAACCCTCTGTTGATGCAAAAAACGGCAGCAACCAGTAGGGGCGGGGCGCCCTACTGGACGGGTTATCTCACATGCCGACATCGGGCATGTGAGGATAATAGCCCCAGACGGGACTATGTCCTGTCAAAAGGTGCAGGGTGAAGGGAAACCTCTCATCACCCTGGAGGTTAAGCCGCATGGAAACGATGTCCCCATGCGTGCTCTGTTTGACACAGGAGCGTCAAACAATTTCGTTAGAACTGAGGTTCTAACGTCGTTGGATTTCGTGGAGATTGAATCTCCACGAAGCATGTTGTCAGTCCGGTTAGCAACAGGTGCAACCGTGACTATACCAAAGCGTGTGATTCGCACACGCTTCGAGTTAGACGAACTGTCGTTCGAGGACGAATACATCGTCCTCGATCTTGACGACAAGTTCGATGTTATCTTGGGCATCCCTTGGATGTCCAAGCATCAACCAACGATCGACTGGGTAAACCTGTCGATCGACTGCAGTGGACCCACAGGATCGGATCACCCTGTGAGTATTCCAGCTGTATCTAACGATACAACCGCAGCGTCAGACAGTCTGGTGGATAGAGGTGGCACCACCAGGTACTATCAGCGTATGGTACACACGCTGATAAGAGTCCCATGGGACTTGAACACGCAACTGAAGAGTCGTTGCGTGTTGCTAACGTGTGCAACACGGGTGACAAACACCCCCGTGTTGTCCTACGACGGTCGTGGTGTGGAGAATATATCGACGGTGGGAAACACCCACCGTGAGAACGAAGATACAGACACGGACGAGAGTGAATCCCGTGACGAAGACGAAGAACTCACGACTGAGAGCAGTCGTGAGCATGAAGAACACATGGTTGACAGTGGTCACCATGTTGATGATGCATTGCACACGAGTGATGACAATCACCGTACCGCATAACAGGCAATAGATCAGACGAGCGCGTGGTTGAGTCCGTCGAGACGATAAACGTCTTGACGCAGACAGAGACTGGATTAGCTACCCAGTCTCTAACACTCGATAATCCCCCGAACTTAGGTTCGGATGTGATGGCTCTTGCAGCCTTGAACTGGAAGAAGTTCGTGAAGAATTTGCACGATGATCAGATCGATCAGATCTGTGTCATCGTTGCAACAGACCATGTTGTGGATATTCGTTCACGAAAATCCACACTGCACGCTGACGTATTCCCAGAAGAAAAACCTTGCGAGCTCCCTAAAGATATGGGAACTAAACATGAGATCGACCTCGAGCCTGACACGAAGTACTGTGTCATGCGGCAATGGTCATTACCGCGTGACCAGGTCAAGGCGATCTCCCGAGGTGAAACTCGTCGTAAGGTGGGCCATGTGCAGGAGTCTACCTCACGGCACTCCAGTCCCATCTTCTGTGTGAAAAAGTCCACCGGAGGGTGGCGGGTCGCTCATGCATTTAACAAGCTGAACGCAGCCACTGTACCGGCATAGACGCTGACACCGTGGAAGGATGTCATCATTGATGGCATGAGCGGGAGCACCGTCTTCAGGACTCTCGATCTAAGGATGGTTTCTACCAAATCTTTATGCGTAAGAAGGATATCCCTCTCACGGCAGTAAGCACTCCAAGCGGTATTCTTTGGGAGTGGCTTGTGATGCCACAGGGGCTTCGAAATGCCCCTGTTACATTCAAAAGATGCGTCACGCATCTATTGAGCCCGGTGCGAGAATTTGCACCTAGATGCTTCGACGACGTGCTTATCCACAGCAAGGCTGAACACGGTAAAAGCGATGTAGATGTTCTTTATGAACATCTACGTCGAGTGGTAGAGCTTTTGCGTAAGCACAAGCTCTATGCCAATCTAAAGAAGTGCACCTTCGGTGCACCTGAGATACCCATTCTTGGCTGCTTCGTGGGCAAGAACGGTGTGCACCCTGATCCAGAGAAGATCAGGTTGATTGTTGAATGGCATACACCAAAGAATGTCAAGGGACTTCGAAAGTTGCTTGTGTTGGCAACATACTTGCACAAGTATTCGTGCAATTATGCTGGCCTTATTCGACCTCTTTCTCAGTTACTGAAGAAAGATGTCGAATGGCACTGGGACACCCAGTGCCAAGACGCTTTTGATGCAGTCAAGCGAAGCTTGACTGAAGCGCCTGTCTTGACTATAGCAGACAACGAGCGACCGTTTCACGTCGTTTGCAACGCGAGCGATTTTGCAATCGGCTGTGCCTAAATGCAGCGCGATCACGATGATCGTGATCGCGTTATCTTTTATCAATCCCGTCAGTTGCACCCAGCTGAGCGCAACTATCCTGTGCAGAACAAGGAACTCCTTGCCATGAAGTATGCACTGGCAAAGTTTTGGATCTATCTCCTAGGAGAAATACCGTTTGTGGTTTACACGGACCATGCGTCGTTACGTACGGTCGTGAAATCGCCACACATTTCCCAAATAATTGCACGATGGCTGTCAATCTTTGCAGAGTACAACTTTACGGTTGAGAATGTTGAGCGGATACGCTATCACGTCGGCCTATCTACGAGATGAATCCGTCCGTAAGCGAAGGCATCAGTGCAAACGCAAATTGTCGCACTGCTCTATCGTTGTCGCTTGTACGACAGGCACGACAAGCGTACAAAACAGACGAAGAGACGCGTCTGTTGATTGGTTACTTAAGTAATCAATCGGATTACGAAACTACCAGAGTTCCTTCGTGCTTGCGGGCATCGATACTTTTTTACAGCACAGACCAACATGATTTTGTCGCATCGTCGTTCCTAACGACAATGACCTCAAACGTCAGATACTGTTTGAGTATCATGATGCCCCGATCTCGGGGCATCAAGGTCGAGAGAAGACATACGCTTCTCTCGCACGCGATTACTACTGGCAGAACCGGTACAAATGGGTACACAAGTACGTACGCGCTTGTAAGATTTGCCAGCGCGTAATGTCGGCGCATTTTGCTTAGGCTCCCCTCGAATTTCCGTCGGTTCCTACAGAGTTTTGGAAGATCATTTCAATGAACTTCATCTTCGGTCTTCCGCCCAACGACAGTCGGAAGACTGGAATCGTGGTCTTTGAAGACCGATTCAGCAAGATGGTTCATCTTGCTGCAGTGTCAGCAAATGTCACTACCGCGCAAACAGCGCGGTTATAAATTGACACGGTATTCTCTTTGCACGGAATGCTGGAAAAATAGTCTCGGATCGAAATCCGAGATTCACAGGACGTTTCTCGCACGAAACGTTCTCGTTGCTTGGCACGCAGTTGAAGATGTCAACTCCGGATCATCCGGAAACGGATGTGCAAACAGAACGCGTTAACCGCGTTCTCGGAGACAGGCTGCGCTCCTACGTGCATGCCTTCGAACAGTGAGGTGACTTCCTGCCACTCACTAAGCTTACTATAAACGACTCGGTGCATGCTTCGACAAAGCATACACCGTTTTACGCGAAATCCTTCAGGCATCCATGTACCCCAGTTTTACTTGACGGTACGCCAAATCTAAGTGGGGGAGGGACACGCTCAAATTTTGAGCGAGTCGAAGCGCAAGTTGCAACCGCAACTTGCGAGGATCTCGACGAGTCTTCTACTGTATATCACAGTAGAAAAATACAGCCAGCTTCAGTTGACACTGAAAGCTACATACGAAGAATATGTGTATGTAGCAATGGCTGCAGACAACGAAGACATGCTAATAAGGCCCTGGTCCAAAACGCAAAAAGCCATTCTCATTCTCAAAAAAGCTGACGCTCATTGGTGAAAAATTACCCTACCCCTCCAAATTTTGTCAGATGAGAATGACTTGCCGAGCGATTCTCAAACGAAAAACGATTCTCAAGTATTGTATTTTGTGTCCGTCACACGTATTTGCGCAATCAAGATGGACAATGCAGTTCTCTCCGTGACGGCTGTTCTCACAGCGTCAGGAGATGGAAGTATTATTGCTGAACAATAATGGCAGGCTTTACGACACAGCGAATGTTCTAATATCCGATGTCGTTTTTACGTGATCACAAGTTACTGGGCCGACTGCAAACCTACCGCAGCTATCGCAAACGTATCACTGCAGCCTGTGACGTGCTTTTGGTTGAGAAAAATGCTGCGTCTTAGGCGATGGGTACGACCTGATCGTCATCCTTTTTTCGAACCACCTCCGAGACCTAGTGACCTATGGACATCAGTATAGTGATGACATTTCATGGAATCAAGTGTCATATGTGCAGACACCACAGTACTTTGAAGATACACCGCAGTTGACGATTATGGGCGATCCCTGTGGACACAAGATTACCATTTTCTTTGATGCTGTCCAATGTGGTCGCGATGGGTTCGATTTAGCTGCTTTTGCCGGGTCAAACGGGTGTTTTGTCGTCAGGCATTTGATTCGATTGGTGGCATTCAATATGGTACTCAGACTGAAGATGCGTACACTGGAAATGTGCTCCATACATCAGGATGGGACTCTATCTACTTTCGAAAGGACTTTGAAGGTGATGCCAAGGATCGTATCCGTCTTTGTGAAGGGGCCGTGCCCGAGACTGTGGCTGCTGCAATGGGTCGAAAGAAGCGTTGGGCAAAGGGTGCTGTGCAGATTTTATTGATGAAAAATGAGAGTGAAGTTGACCCCGACTGGCGTCCTCCGCGTGTCCCTGCCTCGGATCCAAAGCCATCCCTTGCATTTTCTCGTAAAATGTTCTTTTGCGATTCCGTGCTGTACCCTTTCGGTTCGATTGTCGCCTTGTGTTACGTCTCGATTGCCATTTATTACCTATGCACGGGTGACGCTCCAATTTATGCTCGTGGAACGAGATTCCTCTACTCTTTCTTGCCCGTGATATTCTGTCGGTGGGTGCTGAATCTACTGGCGAATCATGCTGTTGACAATAATGACGTGTGGCGTGCCCAACAGACGTGGTTTCGTTCTCGTTCATTACGATGATGGCCATTTTTGAAGCCGTTCAAGCGCGTGTGAGTGGAAAAGATAAGTCGTGGGCAAACACGGGTGCTGGGCAAAAGACGTCGTGGACTGAAATCCCCAACGTGCTCTTCTTTTTTACCCTCTTGTTCAGCCAATTGGTAGCTTTGATTCGCTTTTTCGAGTATGAAAACGCGATAAACCCGTGGAATTACGTCTCAGCCTTGTTCTTTGGCTTCGTTATCATGAGCCAATTCCATCCCATGGTCAAAATGAGTATTACGGAATACTGTGGCTGGGACCACACGGCTGCTACCTTTACTGCAAACGTGTTTGGGTCGTTACTAGTGGTCTACATTGTGGTTTTCGTGCAGCTGTGGCAAGTTTACTACCAGGGCAACCTTCAGATTGCCCAAGGTACAGCTCCAGGAGCAGATTCCACAACAACGACTTCTTAGGTGACTCTCGAGTCGAGTGAAAAGAAATGGGCGACGAAGTTGAGAGAATGGCCAGCCCAAGAGGACGGAAGAAGATGCAGGGACGGAAGGAAGAGGTAGTGTAGCCTATGTAGCGAGCAAGCGTCTCGTGGTTTCTCTAAGTAACTGGACATTTTTCATACGTTAAAGTGCTTTATGCTTGGATTTTTTCACTTGAGTTTACTATAGGTCTAAGAACTGAGGATCGATCCTTCGTTACTCCTGCTCCCACTAACGTATGCAGCTCGTCAATAAATAAAATAATCTTGCCGTGACTCTCATCCACGTCCTTGAGCACGGCTTTCAGTCATTCTTCAAATTCGAAAAAATGAAAATGGTTTCGTGGTCCAAAAGTGCCCTTTATTTGGAGTGGAACATATCAGATTTGAGAATGAGAATAAAAAGTTTTGGACCATGGCCTAAAGCAGTAGATGATTTTGTATTACAGCTTCAAGCTGTAATACGTTACGTAAAGGATGCACTTGCCTCTGCTTTTTGACAAGCAGAAGTAAAATGGAGACAGAATCGGAAGAAAAAACACGAACTCCTTTCGAAAAGGCGAATTAGTTTTATTGTCAACAGCTAATTTGCCTACACATTCAATTAGCAACTTCCCTACACGGAAGTTGCTCCCTAAGTTCATTGGAGCATTTAAGTCCCAAGACGTGATGGGGGATGCTTATACGTTGGACATTCCCGCGGCAATGCGCTTTCACTCAACGTTCTTGTTGGGGGGCTCAAACCGTATCTTTTGTCTCCGTCTTACGACGAGATGCATCCCCACGGCGAATGCCGTGCTTCTTCAAGTCTCCCAAAAGAGACTTGTAATCGGTTTCCAACCGATTGGGGGCAGCCCGGAGAATGTCAATTTCCACCTTGTTCCGGTCAAGATCGCATTGTGTCAATCAAGCTCGATCAGTAGAAGGTCATTGTTCTGCTAAATGGCAACGTGAGCGCCCAAAATATCGCGAATCTCATCGCGAAGAGAGCGATATTCCTTTACAGAGTGAGACATATCGGCGCTCAAACAAAAATGGCCCCTCTCGAGCCTGCGGGGCTGTGAACCATGCTCCGCAACATTGACGGCGAGGGAACTATCAACCCCCGCCGCCCCTGATTGATAATCAGGGGAATAAGCGTTATATTCTCGAGCTTGCTATCGAAGTTCTCGGTTCCCTTTAAGAAAGGGCAGCGTACCAAGTGCTTGGTACGCTGGTTAGAATATTCCCAAGGGTTTGACTCTAGGGAGCCAGTAAAGGCTCTGAGGGCTGACGCCCCTGACCTCCTGAAGAAGTTTGAGAAGAATACCTCTCCTCAAACTCGAAACTCGAGAAAGCATCAATACTAGATGTTGATGCATTAGGGCATCAATGAGACCCTTAATCTCGTAGGGTACTGAGAAACCACCGTACCCCCGCACTTCCTCCTCGGTTATACGAGGAGCACCCCTTGAACAACAACGGCAATTGAGATGAGAAGGGACGCCACAGTTTATCCCTTCTTTGACACAGGTGTAATGGATGTACTCCATGGACCTTTGTTGTAGTTCTCAACAAAGGCATTCCAGCTGTGGGTCAGGGCGTCTTTATAGTCCCTGTTCTTCCGCGACCCTTCTCGGTTCGTGTAATAACGAACCTGGAAGAAAAGGTCGATAAAGTACAGACGTCTATCGTCTGTACTTTTGTCGAAGTAACGCTCACGGATGTGTTCCTAGTCATCCAATACGTTGATGTCAATCAAGGTATAATGGCAGTCGCGTTTGTGATGACCACCACTGTCGGGCATCATAGCCCACGTTGGGGTCCAAAACCCCACTCGGTATGGATATGCGGTTCCGTACGATAAGACGATCCAGAAGTGGCGTAAGCCACTTCTGTCCAATGTTTCTTGGCAGGCGGAGCGCCGCCTGCTCGTACATCTCGCGTCGGATCAACATCACGACGACCCGGCGAAGGACTTGGACCAGGTGGTGCTCTCCGTTCTCTCAACTACCTGTGGTAAGAGTCGTCGCCGTCATAATCGACAGTGATTGACTCCGCTCCAGCATCGCTTCTACGCGATTAATTCCCAGGGAGTTTACACGTCTGGCGAAGTACAGCGACTTCCTCGTCCTCCTCTTCGGAGTTGGAGCTGTAACCGAACATCGAAGATGTCTTCTTCGCCTCCCGCAATTCGGCAGGTGTCATCCTGCGAAATGTTGTCCTAGCAACATCTTCACGACCTCGCTTGGATGCTGCTTCAGCAGCATCAGCAACTATAGACGACGAGTCTCTTCTTCTTCCTTCGTCTGACGCTGCGTTAGCGGTGTCACTGCTTGAGTTCAACACCTCCATGTGGTGCTGAGGCGGATGCTTCGTCCGTGGTATCAGCAGCGCTCTTAAGAGCGCCGCCGCTGTGTCTCGACCATGATGTCTGGGTTCTTGGTCGTAATGTTTGGTATGTAAATATTTGATTGTTTGACAAACAAGTGCCACCCATTGATTGGACATTATTAAAATTTATTATTGGAACTACCTTAAGTAGGGGGGTGTAATGGGTTATCATTACATAAGTGATATTTAAAGTGAAATATCACAGTTCAATTTCAGACTTACTGAATATTGGATTCTAAATTATTATATTTCACAAGGAAACCCGATTCGGATGTAAATACCGAATCCAAGAAGGGATATAATAATAAGAGTATTATTAGATCAGCTTTATATTGCATGTTGTATGATTAGTTTAGATTGAGTTATAGTTATTGACTCTAAACCACTCATAATATATTCACTCTTAAACTTACCGTCTTGCAGCCACGTGTCTTGGTTATATATAACTAAGGGACTTTTTAATCACTTAAATAACCCGTACCTAAATTTAAGCTTACACTATGTACTCTCACTTCGGACACCGTCAAAAATACATTACCTGTATCCAGATTATTATTTTATAGATATTAAATATCACAAAGCAAAGCACAAGCTTCTTGTAACACTTCAGTATGGGCTGTACAGAAATTTAATCTGCAAACGGCACCCGCTCGCATTACTGTATCAGCAAATTTACAGAAAGCAAATACGAATACTTGGCCTACAATTGGGCGGCACGAACCTATTGACGGGGACCTTGAGCGTGAGATCCGGTACAGCGGCCTTTATGAGCAATGGTGTGGCGGTTGCTCGCATTGCGTTAGTGGCCATGACGGCACATGAAGACAATGTTGTTGTGCTCCTTTGCTGCGAAACGTTTAAATTATCAGATCGCATGCAATTACGCATAACGAACTACGTGATCCCGATGAGCTCGTGCCGTCGTATTGCACGGATAAGCAACCTTCCCGTCGTTGACCTCATGGCAACGCTCTCGACAATGCCGTCAGTGGGTCATCGAGTAGCCACATTCTCTCCGACTGGTGGGATTTGGCCAACCTCAAGTTATCAACTTATTGACACCGATCGACTATGTCTCGATGGTCGTGACAGTTTGGAATGATCCCCCCCGACGTCGATTCATGCTGTACTGCGAGAATACTCGCGCGATAGTTCGTAGATAGCCCGCTCTAAGACGAGCGGATCAAGAAAACGCACGAGGTTTCTCAACTATAGTCTAGACTTTCTTTTTCTCTTTCTGTTCGTCTTGGTTTGCTTGGAGAGTATGAGCAAGTGTCTCGCCATCTCCTTTTTCCTCATCTAACGTCAATAAGTGCGTGCAAATGTCCATCAATTGGGGCTGGTCGAGGTCTTGAAAACGTAGTGACAAGAGATCCATCGCACTCAAAATGACCATGACATTCTTCTCTTCTGCATTCGTTCCAATCGTTGTAATGTTTGGACAGCGTTGACTAAAGTGGGTGAGAATTAAATGCCGTGCTTGGGGTTGTTGACCCAGTTGAATGGTTTCAGCAATCTTTCAATAGGATTTCTTCTTGGCTTCAGTCTCCAGTACATCGTCAAACGTTGCTTCATGGATCATCAAGAACGCGCCATCGCTCTCTCGGCAAACTTGAGACTCGGCCGACAGTCCTCCGAGAAGGCCAACTTTTGTCCATTACAAAGCGTCACAACGACTCCATACGACTGTAACGCGTGTTTCACGGGAATGCATTCAAGATGTGCAATCTGCAGCGTCGTTTACAGCCATTCTGAAAACGAGATGCGTTGAGTTACATCGTCGGGTCTTGAAAAGGTCGATCTGTCTCGTCAAAGCTTCGAGAAACGTGAATTTCCCACGTGTATTAGGGTCTAGTGCGGTATATTTCTCGAGCCAAAAGCGCAAGGTGCCTGTGACGTTGCAATACTTGGAAGGAATGGCACAGCGCATGCCTAACAAGGTAAGTCATCCAATAGGTCGTCATTTGGGTGCGTTTGGAATACTTTTTGAGCAATAGGATCCACGAAAGAGCACATATTTTCACGAATTTGGTCAAAACCCAGACGCGGGGGCCAATTGGAGGTATCAAATCCACGACAACGGGCGACAAACTTTACCCAAGGGCCAAATTTGATGCATGTGGACCTAAATTCGTGGAACAAAATGACACATCGGGGACAAGATGGGCTAGAAGTTCTGCTGGATCGTGCCCTTCCTGCTCTTTATTCGATGGAAATAGCCGCGGGAAGAGCTCATGCAGTTGGACCTGGAATTTTGCTGATGATCGATACACGGATTTCTGCGGACATGCGTCGTGGTGAAGTAATACTTGACGAACGTCCGGCCCAAAAGCTTGTAACCATTTTGTATACTTAGCCGAATGCACGACGCTAGGGTTTCCCTGTACAAACACCCTCCGAACACGATCATTGCACGCGGCAGTAGTCGCTCTCGCCGTTTATCTGAACATCACATACCGTTTCTTGTTTTGGGTACTACCTATCTATATCTCATCATGAGTTGCTATATCCTTTGACAATTAATTTCATTTAAAACAATATACGTTTGGTGGGTGTCCGAAGTGAGAGTACATAGTGTACTTAAACTATTGACGAACGAATTAAAATTATTCCTATCCAATTTCACGCTTCCTCACTTGCAATTTATACAGTGTAAGCCTGTAACAGCTAGCATGTTACAGTCAGCACCTTCGACTACAATTGGTTCGGTGGCGACAACGGTAGGGCTTACTGTTGTGGCAACGTTGGCTTGTCCTACTCCAAGTTGGGCATCTTGAATCACTCGGCAGTCAAATGTTTTGTGGCTCGTCGTCTTGCAGACCCAGCATGTTTTAATGCTGTCTTTGGGCCGCATGCAATTTGTGGAGCTGTACTGAGGTAACTTGGGTTTTGCTGAAGCTTGCGTAGTACTGTTGCTGAGGCTGCTGATGTCCTGGTTTATTCACCTTTGCATTTGTAGAACGCTGGCTGTGGCTACCCGACTTGCGGCAATCACCCAAAAGCTTTGTCAGGAGCGTAAAGGCTTTATTAATTTCGACGTTGATGTTGGTGGCGTTCTAGTCAAGGATGCTGACGAGCTGAAGCTGGATGCCTGGGTCTGCGGTTGCATTTTTGCAAAATACCTCAAGGACAAGGGCGTTTTGATCACTCTCCCAACGTGACGCAGATAGGCGTAGTACCCATGCCATGTTTGTTTTGGTTTCTTTGGCTTGTTTAGATATTCGCTTAGGCGTGATTGTGATAGCTTGCTCCGGAACTCTTCTCGTAAAGCTGGTTGGACTTCTTCATACGAAGGATTACAATTCTGAGTAAGTAAATTCGTCCAGGAACTGGAAATAAAAGTCCGAGGCGGCGTCATCAAGAAACGTGGCGAGAAATGTCTCACGTAATTCATCCGTATACGTCGAGTTGTTACGTCGACTTTCACTTAGAATGGCTTGTTTAAACTTTCGCAAAAAAAGATCAAAGCCGTCGCCTAGACCAGGGTATTTAAACCTTGCCGGTAAACATTTCACACTTGACCTCCTTGATCCGGTAGACCGTATGTGGCGCTGGCAGTGGAGATGCGAGGGCAGGGCCTGAAGTTGGCGGTGGAGGACCTGGGTCTGGAGCTACATTTTGAGATAGTAAGCCTGGCGATGAACCTGGGTCTGGCGGTGATATACGTTGCGTTGGTACTGGTAACGGTTGAGTGCGAGGCGGCACAAAATTAAACTCGGAGGTATCACTTGAGTTTCTTCATGGCCTGGACCAATAGATATGTTTTCAGACTCAGTAAGTGAGTGTTGGTCACGGTCCATACGTGATGTGTGGGTCGATATCGGCGGTGGCATATCGCTCAATAATAACTCGTCGCGACATTGCAGCAACTGAAGCCGTTCTTCAAGGGAAGGTCGAGTTCCTATTTCTGCAGCCAGACGGTCTTTGGTAGCATTGGCTGAGTGGTTTCTTTCGAATACCATCTTTATCTCCATGTCATTTATAAGTTGTTGGGCTTCAGTAATACGACGAAGCATCTCTTCTTGGGCGACACAATGCTGATCAATCGAATTTATAAGTTGATCTCGAGCTTCATGCTCGGCTTGAAGTGTGCGAGCCAGCGAATCCTGAGCTGATTGACTGATAGTGTTGCTCTTTCAAAGATACTAAGGTGTTAGCATGCTCGAAATGAAGACGCTCGTTGTGCTGTGAGAGGCGAGTAATTTCTTGATGGAATCGCTTCGCGACTACTTGATGCTCTGCGCGGCAGTTGTCGAGTGCCGTGTCACTATGTTGCTTGGCCCTCTCAATTTGTTCTTGTAGTGCTCGTGTGCGTTCAACCAATACTGTATTTGCTGCAGTCAACTCGGCGGTTTTACTGTCGAGTTGTGTGGCAAACTGGATGCGTTGGTTGGCGAGGCCCTCAATAAGCTTTGAACGGTGTTCGATAAGTTCATTTTCTGTATCTTGGAGTGTATTTCGCTGATCTCGGATTGTCGCGAAATTGTTTGTAGTAGGTTGTGAAGCTCCCGATTTTGATGGATGCCGACTTGGGTTGGAGTTGCAGTGACAATTGTTGAAGTAACGTCTTCTCTAGACCCAGCTTGTTCGTTGACTAACGTGGCTTGCATTTCGAGAGGGAAAGTAGCAATCATGACGCTGGCTTCAAGAACGGCGTTTGTTGCGTTCATAAGAAGCTGTTGTATTTGTAGAACGGATGCAAGGTCAAATATTTGAAGCAAACGCGCTTGAACCATCATTACTGATGCTGCTTCAGTGAGGGCCGTCGGGCCGGCGAGTGTGAGTGAAGTGTTTCTTAATTCGCTGATGTGATACTCATAAGAGAGGTATCTAATGAAGAAGGGCTGGATCGAGTGAGATTGCTCTCTGGCATGGGAGCGTCATCATCATCGACCAGCGGGTCCATGATGTTCTTCCTTTAAACTTCGGGAAGTGGTCTTGGGCGCAGAACCAGTTGGCAGAGGACACATTTAGAAGAAAGATCGTGTATTATTCCCGTGAGGGTTAATCCCAGAATGAGATGGAATCGAAGTGCAGTTGTGTATAAACTGCCTGTGATATGTAATGATGGAAGCATGACCACACAAAAAACGTTGTTGAAGTTTTCTGGCGAATCTGGAGCCTTGGTGGTACTGTTGACTTGAAGATCCAACTCAGTTAGGACAAAAACTGATTGGCAGTGGTCATAGGTGATCGGCAGCAGTTTGTCCTTTTCGATCCTTGTTTGCCGATTATGATTTCTATGTAACATCCTCTCAATTAAAATCAGATTGAGACGCTTAAATTCGCACGATTCCCCAAGTATTCAACGGAAGTACTAGTTTTATCAACAAGAGATTGACTTTATCGCTTCTCTCTACCCGAAAGAGACTTGTTGCAGTCACTGGCACTTTTTGGTCAAGGTGGAATCAGTGCACTGACATTAAGTAGCAATTTGAAATATCTGCTCACCGAGGCTTCGATGGGTCTCTTCGTATGTGGAACTGGCAAGAGAGCGATCGTCCACGATACGATTTGCATTTGGCAATTCCGTGGCAACGTGTCATTACGGAAACATCCTGTCGTAAATGAAACAAGCGAAGGAAAAAATACGCTTGAATTTGTTTCTCGTGACAGGATTTCTGCCACGTCATTAATGCAAAAATAATCCTTACGCCTGGAAGCCGATGCTCTCACGCAATGATGCAACATAGTGCTACAGGAAACAGACGTTTGTAACGATATCAACAACACTCTTAACGCGTTTTGACCATCGAAGAAAAGTCGCAGAAGTAGACAGTCGATGCATCAGGGCAGAGTGAGGGAAAAAAGTATGGAAATCGAAACGACTCAAGCATTCAAATGAAAGGAACCATTCGGTCTCAGTTTTGGAAGCGCTGGATACGGGGCAATCTCTTCTGAAGTCGTGTTTTGCTTGACCAGCTCAAAAAAAATTGATGCGTTCGAGTGCGTTGATGCTCGTCTTCTTCACGCTCCTGCACCAGGCGTCGTTTGTTCTGCTCACGTTCACGAGCCAAACAGCCCTCTTCGTATTCTTGCTGTCGGGCCTCCTGGCGCTCTTACAGCTTACGCTGTTTGAACTCACGGTCCAGATCATGCTGACGCTGGGCTTGTTGCTAAGCCCACTGCACGTTTTCTTCTTCGAGTCTCTGTTTACAAGATCAAGACGCGCGTCAACAAACTTCGTGTATGCGTGTCGCTTTGGCGGCTGTGTTGAAGTTCTGAACGACGGTAGGTCAGCCGAATGGCTAGTGTCAACTATGGTTACCACGAGCTCTGGAAAGGAACCTTGATCCTTGGCTAGTAAGCGCCTTCCAAATTCAACGGGATCATGCCCGAGGGAACACTTAGCTTCATCATCGTCAAAAGTCGCTGAAATCTAGTGAGAAGCGCTTACTGAAGCCATGGTCTCACGCTAAACGGCACCAAATGAGAGCAAAGCGGTCGGTGCTACATTTGGCTTCACAGAGAGCATTCATTCGACTGAAGTGTGGACACAGTTTGTCCAGCTTGGTTTGCACAGACATTTCTTCCTCATTTCTGTCTCTGGTAGACCTATGCCAGTTTCAGACTTTCTCATTCTTAGAATCTTCGTTAGTACGTCGTAAAGCGTTGCTGCATATTCTTACCGCTAAGCAGAGGGAGGCCTGATGTCATCGACGTCTTATAGAGATGTTGAGCCAATCGCTCGAGGCCAGCCAATCGCTCGAGACCTGCCATTTTTGCCTTCTTGTTTCCGTCCTTGTGAACGCTCTCGCTCGATCTGAGACCGACTCGTAGTTTACTGAATCTCCAGCCAACTCCCGATAATGCGGTAGTCATCGTACGATAAATGAATGTTCATTGAGCTGCTCAGGGCTGAGCAACCTATCCCGTAGTCTCCTGTTGTGAGTATTTGACATGGCGCGGTTCCTATTTTGAACTTTGGCGCGCAATTACACCTTTCCAGTCTTATTTCGGAACTTCGGCAAGAACAAATCCAATTTTGTCATTTCCTCTATAAAGAAGTAGTAAAGTATAGTCTAATTAGTCTTAACCATTAGCTACTATGAATATGTGCAATCTAGAATGTAATCTAGGCTCAGGTATCTTGGATGTGTTTACGTCTCTTGACACACATAGTTGTTCTGGGGATAGATTTCGGGAGTCTGAATCCGGTGCTGTAGGGTGATCGAAGACGCACTGTGAACTGATTTTCAGTCGAATTCCTTCTTCACGTGTTGCACAAACCCTTGATTCATAATCCGCCACTGCCTCTACTTGAGCCCGACATTAACGCCATATGAATTCAAGATGATCGTATGCATCTTTTACTATTCCTTGAAATATGGCTTGGTTACGAAGCAGCCATAACCACGCCATTCCGATTCCACAAAGTCCTTTCCAGAGCCGGTGAAACACTTCTGTATTGTGTCATCATACCATCCATGTTGACGCATCATCGCCTTCTTAATACTTAGACCTATCGGTGGTGCACACCTAGTCACGACTGCCGATTGAAAACGTTCCAAGAAGCGAGTCCGGTATCATCGTTCCTCTCCACTGCTGTAACAAACGTCGCCAGAAAGCTTGAGCTCGCTTACATTCCCATAGAATATGACATACGTCTGTCCGCATGCTTGTACAACGTTCATCCAACTCACACCTCCTATCTGTTTGCGTCCGGATATAAAAGGCATTGAGTTGCATTGTGACGAACCGAAACTGTACCCACACTTGATAGTTAGTCAACATATTATCATGATCCCATACCTGATTGGGTTCCACATCTTGTAGATTAGTTCACCAACTGCTCGTATCACAATGGGGTTCCACTTCACTAGTAGAGTTTTCAGTTGTGGCGCTACCCCATGGAAGAACAGCTTCCTGAAAGACCGACGTAATCAGGGCCATATCTTCCGTATAGGTGTATTTTCTTCAACCGTCCAGCCTATAAGATGCATGTCCGGATAGGGATGAAATACTACCAATTCCCCCACTATCGAAGGATCCTCAGCGGTTGCCACTTTCGTGCTGGATACGATCTTCCATACGATCCCATCTGCTTGTTGTTTGAGGCTGACTTGTTCTCCTTCTATTCTCCCTCTCCCTCTGACTTGTCCCGGTGCTTCTAAGTCCCATGTGAATGATTCCAAACATACTGTCCCTCGGCATAGAAAGTAATGGGGGCCGTACACCGATATAGTGTCCTACTTCTACTCTCGGAGACGCGACAATTATTGCACATAACCATCTTCCAATTTTTGCACAAGTGTGTGAGCTCCCTTGCACCCCCTACACCTGCCATATAAAAAGTAGTTTTCGTTAGTCGCAATATGCCTAATTCGCGGATGGTTACAGGCGATATACGATCATATTTCCTCGGGACTAGCATCACCGCTCTCTCCTCCCTGATCCAAGGATTTGATGGCTAAGAATAGGTTCCCCAAAAGGGTACCATCGAATTTGGGAGGAGGTCGTGATATGGGTAAGCGTCAATGTCTACCGTGATCGTAAACTCATCGTTCTGTTTGAGTCCTATCCCTTTCATCCCCAGTCTTGCCTCCATATATAATTGCCTGGGGTAATACCTTCTGAGTGTAGCATTCTAACTGCTCGGTGTCACTAGTTTTCGGACCAAGCCACTCCATTACTGTTCTTGCCACTGTTTTCATCGTTCCCGGTTCAAATGCTCGTCCTGCTTGACACACTGTATAACGTTTTACTGGAGTTAGTGCTTGCCCTGATGATTTGCCTGATCCTATGCCAGCTAAGTCCAGCCATGCTCTTTGGTAACAGTCCCGCGCCGCAATTAGCCACTGGAGCACCAACTTTAATCGTTGTACCTTTATAGCTACCGCAATTGAAATGAGACCCACACCCCGGCCGCATGTAGGGTGAATAGTAAAGTCGGCAAGATCTTATGCCGTCCTCTCTCACCCGTCGTACTATTCCGCCACAAGAAGGTCTTCTGCATATGGACTAATTCTTGCACTACTTTAGCTGGGGGTTCAAACATCCTCGCTGTGAACAAGACAGACGGAATCGCAATCACGTTGAACAGTTGTAGTCTGTCCATAAAAGCTGTTCCGCATTCCGTATCCGTATTTTCTCTATAAAGAAGTAGAAATAATTAACATTTTACACACAGAACAATACAATTTGAATACCGCAACTCATAGGTATAGACTTGATATGCTAAAGGCGCACTGTGATCTAGGGAAGCTGTATATATGGCCATCATATTTTATGTGATGTCTAGGACGTCGTCATTTTCAGTAAGTTTTTACGTCTAATTTATTTTTGATAATTTATTTTATCAATTGCCCGAAATTTCGGGATGTAATGTACAGGTAATAATCGTAGTGAGATGCATACTTTTATCTAAAAGCAAATGATGCAAAAGAATGGGTGCTATATAAATTTTATGTAGGAACAGATCATCTAATTAGTAGATAAAGACCAAGACACCAGCATTAAACTTTGGTAAAAATAAATTTAACATTTCCCTGTTATCAACTGTTCCATGCGTTATTTTTGTAAAGGCAAATAAGCCGCTTGCTTTTTTAGGTCGCTGCACACCATCACTTTAATTTATAACCTGTCCCTTTGTTAGCCATTAAAGTGCAGTAACCGTAACTTAGTCGTATTTTACCATAAATGTAAAAAGTGCAGTTTTCACAAAAACGACAAAAACGACAAAAAGATTTGCCTTTCCCCCGATCAAGTACCGGCATCCAAACATGGTAGGCTCAAAGACACAAACACGTGCCCATTTATTAGACAGTTATGTGACATATACTTAAGAAATGACTTTCTTAAACTCTTGACTATTGTGGAGCTCTTGGTGTCGATGACTTAAGAATGGATTTCTCAGAAATCTTGAACGTTTCGTAAATACTTTCCAAACAAAAGTGCGATACAATCATTATATGAAGTTTATTTTTGTGTTCGTGTAAGTTTTCTCTATTCAAGATGTATAAGAACGACAACAGCATGAATTGCATATTTTGAATTAGGTTGATAGAGTACTAGTTCAGCCCGCTCGCTTTGCAGTCAATGTTTGGAGAATATATAAACCTTGAGAAACAAAAAAAAAATTTCACATTCACTTCTATAAAAATTAATGAAAGTGATGAGCTAGTCCAGAGCATACCGCGCCGTGCGACACGATACTTCGCAGCAAGAGACAGTCTCGTGCAAGATGGAGGTATAATCTAAAGAGATTTCAAAATATATCCTCCGGTTACCTAGAAAGTACAGTGGTATTTGGAATAATGAGCTGGTTGATGCTAGTTTGTGAGTACTGTTTTAGAAGTTCCTGAGCCTTTGTGGATATCTGTGGACCTGCCGCACGTAGGCATTGGGATGCAATGCAGCGTAGCAGGGCACATGACCGTTCTACATGCCACGCAGGGAGGGGTTGGTGGATTCACGTTCCATGGAGCTCGGTCTCTGGCTTCGCATCCACCGACTACAGCTCGGTTGTTCGGTGGGAATTCATCCACAGGTGCTCCCCAGGCACCTTCTCGACACCAATTGCTATTTATTGCTAGAAGTATAGATGGATGTATTACCCCCTGTGACTACTTGTTGGGATGCGGCATCGGGCTTGGGACGCTTCGGTTCTCGGCTTTATTAAAGGATCGATCGGATTGTTTGGATGGTTAAACTTTTCTGCGTGCTTTTCGGTGTGAAGAGAAGCGCGTTCCCTGTGAACATCAGTGCAAACGATTCTGTGGGAAACTTGAAGGACAAGATCGCGGAAAAGCAGAAGTTTGACTTCGCTGCGAGAAATGTGATAAACTGAATGAATTTTCACTCTATGGAAGTGCTATTTTCGGATTGGTTGAAAGAAGAATTTAAAAAGAAGTAGCCGTAAGTGGGAATACATAAGTAGGAAAATATAAGTAGGACTACATAAGTAGGAAGTAGTGATATGGAGTAGCCTGGTAGGGGTACTTTTATACCTTACTTCTAAATATATGATTTTCCCCATTTTACAAGCACTGACTACTCGTGACCAAGTTGCTCGACCGACGCCAAACTTTACACACAACACCGACTTTTATAACAAAATACCAAGAAACACTCACCGTTTACGCAAGCCACCGTCGTATCTCCGAAAGGACTGGTCGAAGGGCTACTTTGGTCATTTCTTCACTTTAAGTGTTCAGTTGGCTTATACTGTCGGTCTCTGAGTTTAAGTTCCTGGGAATAAACTTTTAAGAGATTTGTTTGTTTTTCGTAGTAAATTTATGAAATTTAAGCTACTCTACGACGGCAAGCTGCAGCTGTTCCAACGTCGTATTTCCGAAAGGACTGGTCGAAGGGCTACTTTGGTCATTTCTTCACTTTAAGTGTACAATTGGCTTATACTGTCGTTCTCTGAGTTAAAGTTCCTGGGAATAAAACTTTTAAGAGATTCGTTTGTTTTTCGGAGTAAATTTGCAAAAAAATTAAGTATTAAGTACTACGACAACTGGTGCCGCGACCCGGAACATAGAGACGACAAGTGTACCCAGAAGAAATGTCCAAAAGACGTGCAGAAGATTTTGGAGAAGGGGTGGTCACAGTGAATGACCAGTCCCACCTACGGTTTAAATCGCTGGATGATACCAACCGAGCGTATGACGTTCTTGGAATGCATGTGCCAAGATTCCGGTATAAAAGCATATTTTAAAGATGCGAGAGACTTAACATCTGGGTTAAAAACACTATTTTAAAGATGCCGAGAGACTTAACATCTTGTTCACTCTTTATCAAATTCGGAAAAGTACGAGAAGCACAACCTGGTTTTCATACGGATAGTGATATTGTGACTTTTGGTACCTTGGAGAAATCAGTAACAGTATTGAAGAATTACTGTACAAGTGTGTATATGAGGCTTGCCAACGACAAAATTTTGATGACATTTATGGATTAGACCCTGCACGATGAAGATGTTGAATGGAGACAAGAAAATATTGAAGGGATATTAAAAGGCAAACGATCTACACGAAAGATCGCAAAGAAACTCGAGTTTTCATCGGACGAAGATGAAGTTATGTCGGTTTCATTAAAGGCCAAGTCATATGATCCTGTGGTGAAGTCACTGATGAAGCTAATAAAAGATGGACACTAAATTTTGGAACAGCTGGCAGATGTATCTACAACGCTAACAGGAAAGACCCCTAGCACAGTGCGAATATCTAAACGGAAACAATTTAAGCGATCATTTGCTAGTGAAGACTCAGACGAGGATGAGAACATTGAGTTCACCGCCAGAGATGGTACAACATGGCATGAGGCGGGACGTCCGGTAACCACTGTGCTACAGAATATGACTATCAAAACGTTCGATGGAGATAAAGGTGGTGCAGAAGATGCACGGGAATGGTTGTCCAAGTTTCTCCACATTGCAAATATTTCGGGTTGGGATAGTACGCAACGTTTGGAGATGTTTGTGGATAACATTGTGAATCCGGTAAAGTGGTGGTATAAGCAGTTGGACAACAGTGTCAAATATGACTGGACACAGCTGCTAAAATGTTTTAGACGAAAATATTGCATGAACAACCCCCCCCCCTCGTCTGACCTATTACAAGATGACACAAAAAAGTGACAAGTTGGCTTCGAATTACCTATATCGGCTAAATGCATGAAAAATTCCAGCTCTCAGCATTTAGCTGAGAGCTGGAATTATTTTCCGTGGAAAAACAGACTCCACAGCTTTGGATGATCATATTCATCAATTTTTCAAAGTTTGCATGACAGAGCATTGCAAATGCAGTTCCGATTTATTCCATTTGATAGTATCGAGGAGTTGGAACACAAATTAATGATGTATGAGTCGTGTCAACTGCGTCCTGGAAAGAAATCAAACCACCGAAAGCCAGTTGAAGGGGTAGCAGAAGGACTACCGATTGTGAACCGTGCAGATCGTGATTCAACGAACACACAAGGAGCACGATCAAGATCAGCTCGAGAACATAAACCAGTGCGTACGTAGATGGGAGGAAATCAGCCTCAACATGAAATTAAAGTGTGTGGCCAGTGCAATCGACGAGGGCATGATCGCGGAATATGTTGGCAACTACAGGTATGTGAACACTGTAATCTATAAGGTCACGCCATAAAATATTTTCGAACGTTCATAGAAGAGATGGCGAATTTGCGTTCCAAGTTAAAGTCTGGAGAGCTATCGCACAAAGAGGTGTCCGAGCAGTTAAATGGCTAACCCCACCGTGTGTGGAGATCGCTGTCAATGGAAGAGGGGCGGCCATAAAAAATAATACCTAGCGCCCATTATCAAGAAATAAAAACAATATGAGAAAACCAACAGGGACTAGTCTGTATGGTATATATGAAGATGTGAAGATGCACGAACTGCTAAAACCGAAAAGAAAGAGGTAGCGAGTGAAGTGCATACTGGACAACTACACGTGAAATTATATGAAGACAAAACCAAATATGAAGAAAAACCAGAAGATACTTATCAAGAAACGCAAGAAAACAAACATCAAGAACACATAGAATATACATCAGAAGTGATTGATGACAAAACTTACCAGCAAAAGACGGCAGCAGTTAATATGGTGAACATAAAAGAAAGAGATAGACGAGGCTGGTACAGGGACAACGATGTGGCATCCTATAGTACAACGCAGGTCCATGTGCATGGTGCAGTTGATGATGTGGAGCTCCCGTTAATGATGGATAGTGGATCTAACATATCATTGCTGCATGTGAATTTAGCACAGAAGTTGGATGTAGGAGTTGAGATGTTTGAAAAGCCCACAAACTTCTTTGGTGTATCAGACAGCCCAATTTGAGCTCATGGGATAGCAAAAGTGAACGTACGTATGGGTCCCGCAGTGGGTTTTGACCATGAACTATGGGTCTCGAATTTCGAATCCCGATCGTTAATCATCTTAGGCACCGACTTTATGGTAAAAGCCGGTGACATTCTGGATTTAAAGGATGGTTTTTGCATTATACCGGGAGAAAAGCCGCTTGTTCTATTAACTTCAAGTGACCTCAATTGTAAACCTTATGCTGAAACATATGAGAAAACCCAAGTAAATAAGGACCAACAGATTAATTGGACGAGTATGCAAGCCGTTCGAACCATAGGAGATGTGCCGCGCGCTGTATACACCATAGATGCCATTCCACCAAAGCGAGTGGATCAGTTTCATCAGGATTGCGAGGTGTACTTGCAGATACTAGCAGCTGAATACGGTATTAAGTCGGATTTTACAGTAAATGAGAGTGGGTACCATGTTTTAATTGGAGCTCTCGAACTAGCCAGAAAATATAATGTACAGAAGGCGATTGTATGAGGAGATTCTCGCATTATAATTGGCCAAGTCAATGGGAATTTGCGGTGTAGTCAAGCGATTTTGGCAGTATGCTTAAACAGGGTAAAGATATTGCTTGCAGAGTTCAATACTGTCAGCTTAATTCATATCGCGCGAATATATCACCAACCAGCAGATTTATTGACACACAAGGTGATGATGTCTCTATCGTTTAGGAGAATTAAGTCAGTGGGTGAGAAAAAAGACTTGCAATTACTTAATACCATCCCAGAGTTGTTGTATCGTACTGCGGATGAAACTGACGAAGCCAATAAACCTATGGACTCGATATTGGATGAAATGAATGCAATGCAAGATACAAACACACATGATGCATCGTATTCGGGTTTACGAGATAAGAAGACTAATGATGAAGATCATAGTGAAAACGAGTATCAAGCGGATAAAAAAGAGATGAAACAAGTGTTTGTTATCACGGAGCATGAGCAAACAGCAGAAGACGTTACAACCTCCATCAGACAAGATTGTCATATATCCTGATGTCGCCCCCATGACGACGGATAAGCCAACCGATAAAATTACTGTGCGAATGCTAATGCAAGCGCAGCTAGAGCTTAACAAAATAATAACCACAGCACAGAGGAAAGACGCATGGTGTGTCCAGATTATTGCGTATTTGACTGGAAATGAAGAAATGCTAACATCTATGAACGCGCTGAAGAAAGTGACACGTGTGTCTGTGGGTTATGTAATGGACTCAGTTGGAGTGATGTACTACTGCCCATTTAGTAATACGAAAAAAGAAGATAAGTTTCGAACAGTGGGTTACGTAATGGACTCAGTTGGACTGTTGTATTACTGCCCATTTGGTTATATGGATAAAGAAAATGCGCTTCAAATAGTGAAACAGGAAGTATTATATGGGGATATTTTACGTGCACATCGTTCCGAAGCAGTAAGTGGGGCGCATCAAGGAATATCTAAAGTTTTGGCGCAGTTGAGGAAGTTTTTTTTCTTTTTGGTGGATTATGTATGCCAAAATTGAAAGTTTAATGGTCTGGTGTGAAGTCTGCAGAAGTTAGTTTTAGGGACGACCTGAACATAACATGGATGAATTAAGAAAATGCGTTGTTAATTGAATAAGATGATTAAGCTGGTAATGGACCAGGATAAAACAGAAATCAAGAAAAACAAGTCGTACATGATGGTATTGAATAAGCCACATGACGCAAGATCAAGGAAAAAATATACATGCCACGGGCCCAAGTTGGTTGTGAGCAGAAAGACTGGGGGCCCGAGTTGACTGCACTGACAAACAAGAAGAGTAAAGTTAAGAAAAACTACTCAGAAAACAACTTCGGTGATCTTAACATAGCGATTGTTGTGATTGCTACATGTGATGAAACGTCCTTAATTGTGTGCCGCCGAAGCCTGTAAAATGAGTGCATGTGATGAAACGACCTTAAATGTGTGTCGCCGAAGCATGAAATAAATTTGGAATATGTGATGAAACGGTTTAAATGTATGCCGTGGAAGCAAATAGTGATGGGTATAACGTGACCAAGCATCTTTGAATGCATGTCGCTGAAGCGGCTGAGATATATATGAGTTACAACATTTCCCGGAATGTGTACCCGAAAGGAAGATGCTACGTGGGTGGACATATAATGGAGAAGTGATTAAATTGGTCTACGACATTGCTTAAACTATTTTCGTTGAAGTTACGGTAGTGACTGGATCAATTTTGATTGGGTCACGGTACTACCTGGATCAGACGTCCGGGCCGGTGCGGGATTTTTGTTGTTGACAAGATCATCCAGGCCGGTGCGGGATTTTATTAAGTCCGGGATTGGTGTGAAATACACAAACAGTTGGATGGAAACGGATGGGACAAAGTCCCTTACAAGAGCAGTATAACAACAGGAATGACCCAGGGCGACGACGGGAACTCCGATCGACAAGGAAGGCGTACAGAACGCCGTGAGCGGCACAGAATCGCCTTTGGAGTTACTTCAGAAGGTGGCACCAGTTCACGCATGCGTACACTTACGATCATCTATTTATCGTTTGCACTTGTATGGGCGATTTTGACAAACTTGTTGGGTATCTTTGAGAGCACTCGATGTTGAATTGTTAAAGGTGGATGCAATGAATAACGTGGAGCTTGAGTATATATTGTGGCACAAAATTTTTGTGCGTCTCTGGAATAGTTGTTCGTCGCTGGTATTGCACGACATGGACGCGATACTACAAGAATTAATTTGCGAAGCCAACCCAGAAGGATCGCGGTCTCCTAAAGTGAAGAATGAAATGCTGGAATGGAGTTTCCGTTTTCAGTCTTGTCGCAGCTACAGTATCCGCTCCCACTTTCGGAACTGCTCAAAAAATATCTCTTTTCAAACTTGGTACAATTAAAGAACATGAGCTTCCGAAAATTGCGTATTGATTTGTACCACTACTGTGGTACTCACTCTATTATTCATTTGCTAAATCAAACAGTAGCTATGACTCAAGGTGGAAAAGCAACAGTTTTCGATAAGTGAGCTGTTAGGGAGCTCGTAGATCAATGTCAGCCAGTGTTAGTGATACAGTTCTATGAAAAGTGTTACAACAAATGTATCGCTGCTCGATTTAATTGGACGAAATTGGACGATCAAGTGCAGGCCTTGTGAACGTTTTAGCTAGCGGCACCACGGTGCATTATTCACCAAGGATCTGGATCCAACAAGCAAATTTACTATATTCATCTAGCGCAAGGCAAACGTCTTGTGATTAGTAACAGAGAACTGATGCACATTTGCTCTATTAAACGATGTTCCTTCTAAAAATGGATAGCTTATATTAACTGATCATTTCTGAAAATCTGGAAATGAGAGCGGATACTGTATTTGGAAAGGATGAAGATGCCACCAAGACGCATAGACGTAAACAATTTCGTACCGTTTGTAATCGTATACGCAATCACTAGCAAATGGGGGCAGAGACAGCCTGCCGAAAGTAATGGGTTACTAACAGAAGATTTGAAGCGTGGAACATTGATGAATTAAAGTGGATGGAAAGCATTGAATGCCGAATTATGACGAAGAGAAAGAAAGAGCTTGCTGATTATGATGAAACGTTCCGGGACAACCAAAGAATGAAGGCAACATAGTGCAAGTTAGAGAATTGGGTGGGGGAGCTACCCAGCAGTGATGATGACGTATGCACATGGGGAGCTACCCAGCAGTGATGATGACGTATGCACATTCATTTTAGCGTCTCAGCAATCATACGAACAGAGCGGAATCTGGAAGAAGATGAAGAAAGCTGATACACTCAGCATTCCTAAGTATATCACGTATTGGAAAGAAACGGATATCAGAACAGTGCTACATGACATGATTTATGAAGAAAAAGGGTGCTAAGATGGTGATACAAGTCCTTCACTTTATTTTCATGGTTTATGGTGCTCGCTATTGCCGCGGTTTTGCTGTAGCGTCGCAAAGGGCGGCGGTGATAGAGTGAATGAATTTTCACTCTATGGAAGTGCTATTTTCGGATTGGTTGATAGAAGAATTTAAAAAGAAGTAGCCATAAGTAGGAATACATAAGTAGGAATATATAAGTAGGACTACATAAGTAGGAAGTAGTGATATGGAGTAGCCTGGTAGAGGTACTTTTATACCTTACTTCTAAATATATGATTTTTCCCCATTTTACAAGCACTGACTACTCGTGACCAAGTTGCTCGACCGACGCCAAACTTTACACACAACACCGACTTTTATAACAAAATACCAAGAAACACTCACCGTTTACGCAAGCCACCGTCGTATCTCCGAAAGGACTGGTCGAAGGGCTACTTTGGTCATTTCTTCACTTTAAGTGTTCAGTTGGCTTATACTGTCGGTCTCTGAGTTTAAGTTCCTGGGAATAAACTTTTAAGAGATTTGTTTGTTTTTCGTAGTAAATTTGTGAAATTTAAGCTACTCTACGACGGCAAGCTGCAGCTGTTCTTGGCCAAGAAGGTCGACGCGTGGTTGACCCACGAGTCATTTCAAGCCGTTGAAGGTTGTGGCAGCCCCGCTCCGTTTTGTCGGATTGTCGGAGAAAGACGTTGTGTTCGAACTCACGATGGAGGTTGTCAAGACGATGAACATTCCTGTTCACGTTTTGGGTGTGGTTCAGACCAAAGAAGATATTGCTGTCAAGGAAGCGATTGTAAATGTTTCCAGTCGACCTATAAACCCCAAGTTCCTTCGGCGAACGCTGATCGCATTGCTTGCGATCGAGTTGCTCGTCCTGAAGACGTTCCTCCCTTGACGTTGCTCAATCCCATCTTTAGCGAGGGTGTCGAGGGAAGATTGAAACATCTGCTGAAGACACGATATTCGCAGATAAAATTGCAGACATAATGCGAGAATGTTATCATCTTGAAGCACCTCGAGCGTACGAATTCCGTAATCTCTTGGAGTCGTATCTTGGCATCGTTATTCAACCTCAGATCGATGACAAATCTCAAAGTGATGGCTCAATTAGATCCGTAAAGAGAGGATTGCTGTTCATGAACTTTGAAGTCACGTTGGGACGGGGGAAAAGTGACTCCGGAATGCAAAACATTGGCTACTACGTTCATCAACCGCAGTTAAAAAATACGCAGAAGAATTTGAAATTCCAGCATTGCTGGTGGAATTTGAAGGCCCGTGGCTGGGACGATCGGCCATGCTGAACATCAACGGAAAGATTGTTCATGAGCATTTGTCACCTCAACTTTCATTGGCTGAATCTCGAACTATTCTCGACAAGCTGTATTACTATATCTGGCGTCGTTAAAACGTGCTGTCGTTGCCTTGTATAATTTCTATGCGCAAGCTTAACTTCGCAAGGTTCCTGATACTTGTCTGCGCGTATGCGAGTCCTAAATGATTTGCTGCATTTGACCAACTACTGACTGCTGTTGGGTGAGGATTCTGAAGAAGAACAAATTGATTATACGATGAGCTGGACTTGTGCGCAGCAACGGATCACTCAAGTCATGGGCTTTATCGGTCTTATTGGTGCTATCAGCCTAATTGATGTATTTGTTGCCATTCGCATGCGCATATTTTTGGACCGAAGCGATTCTTTAAGAGCAAGATCGAGGCGATATGGGTCTTGTGCAGCGTACGTTTCAGCTCGCGAGGGTTTGCTTCCATATTAACGGGTATGAAAAAAGCGCCGCCACGATGACAAAATACAGGCACATTCGAACCACACTAAGCATTAAAGCCGTTGCCTTTGTCTTCATAGTCTGCACCAAACAAAGTTTAAAGGTGATGCCCGTAATCAAAACGGACACAATATATGCCATGCATACATGTTCTAAAATATGTTGTACGGCCCTTAATTTACTCATCTGAACTGGACGCGCAAAATTAAAAAAGATGAAGTTTAACGGAATAGACAGCTGGACCAACAAACCATTCACTAGCACACCAACCGTGAGCGTACCAGCAGCTTCCTTCTCTCACCATATACATGATGGCCGTGAAATCAACACAAAAGAAGCCGTTCTGTCCGGCATTTAGCATAGCTAAAGAAATCTGTGTCTTCAGGGCTGCTTTTTGATACCCCTTGAGTGATTCGTCTTAGCGCGCGGTTTCGCGCTCTTCGTTGTTAAAATACTTGACCGTCTCGTAGTTCATCAACGAGCCGCTGACTTTTACGCCCACCTCATTCTCCCGGCGGTTCATCTCTCGACGGATCTCATCTCGCCACCACGTGACCAGCAACGTGAACGTCAGTGTAGGCGGTAAGGGTACCCAATGTCACGAGCAGCTATATGGATGCCAAACCCTTCGCATGATAGCCAATGATAGACCACAGAAGTATACCCTATTCTGGTGTAGGTGCTTATCCACTTTTGTCAATCCGAATCATCCACTGTAAGCCACCGTGTTTTGTGTATTGATTGTACCCAGATTTGTAAATCTCGACATATATTCATTGACCAATCAGCCTCCATAACAAGAGTCGGATAGATTTGACACCCGCCTAACCTGATTGAGTGAGGCCTGCCAAATCTATAAGACTTTTGTGGTACTACTGTAGTATGCCACATGGTGTTGGTAGTTAACATTTGATATGGGAGGTCAAAATGTGGTCCAAATTAGAGGTGTCAATGTTAACGTTATCTTCCTACGGAGCCTGAATAACACTACCCTTCAGGATGAGGTTTCGTCAGGTTATCGATTTCCTCTACCAGAGCCAACCTTATACTTGATTATTAAGTATTGTATGTACGAGATCAAAATGGACGATTTGCTCGAAAAACCTGCTTAAATAACATTAAGTAGCGCATAATTGGAAAACTGGAAACCAGTAATAATTCAGGTTAGCTCAGGCTTACCGTCTCTTTAACCTGACCCAACCTTAAACTGATCCTTCAGGTTGTGGTAATGGGTAACCTTAACCTTGACATCACTACTACTCCCACCGTAATTAGTATGTGCCAGACCCTGATTTTTTAGCTGTGCTGCCTTAAATAGTCTGTGCCAGACTATTAATGAACACAGACTATTTAAGGGATGTTGGGAAATAGTCTGTGCCAGACTAATTTATGTGTAATTAGACTTAAACTAAGTGCCACACACATACCCTGTACCATAACGTAGGAACAGCGTACCGTAAAGTGCTTCCTTGATCGCGTGTGTCACACACGACTCCCTAAATAAGCAACGGACAAGAATACGCCAAAGCTAACAGTAAAAATGGAAATAAAGATACTGAGACAGTATCCGGTAGAGGGGTTTGCCGCGATTACTAGACGTGTTAATAAATCTTCATGCTCCTGAAGTCACTGGTCTAACAATACAGTTGATTGAATAGATCCATATAATGGCGTTTCTGTAAGTGGCGATTCATCCTGTTGTGCGCACGTCACATTTTAGTTGCAAAAGGAAGTACAACGGTCTCAAAAGATAACTGTATCTTCCGGGTTCTATTTGAGAAAAAAAGAAAGTCGCGTTCACTAAAGGAATAGGGTAAGTACCTACTTTAATTAAAACGAGAAAAAATTACAACGATAGCAGGATGACTTACCAAACGAAGCATCTATACTGGCTCACCGTGAATGCTTCTGCATGCGCTTATCTGATGGCATGTGTCGGTGCACAAGCGGAGATTTTTGATTCCCCAACGAACATCTCGTATCACACCAATGGAGTTGCTCAGGAAGACGGAGAGACAAACCAAACGTGTAGTTTGACTGGCATACCACAGATACAGTTGACAAACGCAATCAAGAGCGAGTGTCCATTGCTAGTAAAACGGTAATTGAAGGTAAGACCGAGACTGTGCCGGTCGTTTTAAGGAAAGCAACTAGACTGTAGACTTGAGAGGTTCGAGGGCTACCTAGTTTTTTTCTTTTTTTAGATGGCGTCCCTATTTTATTACTTTTGCCGAACAATATTGCTAGGCGCATCCCTTCCTTTATCCGAAGTAACATACATGTAGTCATTTGCATAATGCGTGCCCAAGTATTGTGACACGTAATGTCAAAGTAGTAGCCTTTCTACTTCGGATGGCTAAGCTTACTGATGAGCCGAATTAGTCGTAACGAAATGGAACCAATCTCACCAAGCCGAATTGGACCACACAAAGACTGAAACATATAATACAATACAAACGGAGTGGAATATACATCGTTCCTCTCTGGATAAATGAAGGGACTTTCCTCTTATTATTGTAGCACGTGTCATAGTTCGTCGACAAATTTACAGTCTGACGTTTTTAACCACTCAGCTATTTCTCCATCATCAAAATATAACGGAGAAATGGCGGAGTGGTTAAAAGCAGCAGACTGTAAATCGTGTCTTCGGGATTGTCGCTCGGGAACTGCATTACACATTCACAATGACTTTGGACTTGGCATATCTACGGCACAGCTGCAGCTATTTGGCCAGTGCTTGCAGTTCTCGTCGGGATGCGCTCTCAAGTGCTTCAAAGTTTCGACATTCTTGACCTACGTAATTACGAAATAATTGCGCGCGCTTTGCTCGCTGCCAGGCATACGCAATACCGGTATTATTGTATAGCAGTCTACTTAGTACAATTAACTATAGCCAGACTGAGGTACACGTAACAAAAGTGATATCGCAGGAAATAGGGTACCTTAGCAAAATTAGGATAATTTTGTTCAATCAGCAGATAGGTGGAATCCGCATGAACCAATGAAAAGCTCGAATCATGGACTAGGCGGTGGTGTAAAGGGTTATCCTTAGAGATGTCTCTGGAAAAATATACAAGCTGACAAAAGTCGACCAAAAACCCACCAAAAATATCGAAAACATCAGTTTTTCGCGGCATAGAAATGTCGTTTAAAAGCCCTAAAAGTCGACCAAAAATATCAAAAACATCAGTTTTTCGCGGAAAATCTTTACTGCGAAAAACTGCTGCTTTCGATTAATCAGCCAATCGTGGGACGCGTAGCAAAAATACACACACATAATTGGTCAGCTGATGTTTCCTGCGGAAAACTGATGTAACGTATTTTAGCAGTTTATGACCGGGAATCGGGTACCTTAGCTTTTTGATCATAACTTTTCACCAACAGCACATTTTGACCCGCTGTTTTCACCCCTTAGAATCTGTTTTGACCAGCAGTCATATGCGATAGCGCTGTCCTTAACCAATCACAACTGAGGTCACACGGATAAAGGAATGCGGACACTTAGATTCGTACTTATAGAGATTATGGCCGATTTTTTGAGCTGCAAAAAATATATGAAAAGAGAATGTTCAGGTACACACATAATTTTGAATTGGCACAGTATGACGGCCATAATATGGTGCGAAAAAAATCTGACCAATTATTTCACAGTTATCTGTAAATATGACACCTAATTGGATAATCGGCTTATCACCGGTCATGCGATAAACTGATGTTTTACGTTACACGTAAAAAGGGGGTGGTACACCTATAATTTCCCTAATTAAACGGATAATTAATTTTATACACCGTACTGTTAAAGTGGGTGGGGTTCTATTTGAGGGATGGGGTTGTAGAATAACCCCAGCTGGACCTGGGGTTCTGTTCGAGGGGGGGTTCAAATCGAGGGATGGGGTTCTATTACAGGTTTTACAGTATATAGCTTTTCCCCGTTTTACAAGCACTGACTATTCGTGACCAAGTTGCTCCGCGGACGCCAAACTTTGCACACTAGACCGACTTAAATAACCAAACACAAAGAAGCACTCGCCGCTTACGCAAACCAACGTCGTATCTCCGAAAGGACTGGTCGAAGGGCTACTTTGGTCATTTCTTCACTTTAAGTGTACAATTGGCTTATACTGTCAGTCTCTGAGTTTAAGTTCCTGGGAATAAAACTTTTGAGAGATTCGTTTGTTTCTGGAGTAAATTTGTGAAATTTAAGTTACTGATAACTGGTGCCGCGTCCCGGGACTTAGAGACGACAAGTGTACACCGAAAAAATGTCTTAAAGACGTGCAGAAGATTTATGAATAGGGGCAGTCACAGTGCATGGACAACCCACCTACTGTTTTAATTACAGTTCTCACAAGAATACCCCAACAGAACGTATACATTTTCTAAAGCATGCGCGAAAATGACGAGATATCAGAGACACATCATCAAGATGCCTGGGGATTCTAAATCGTGGTTTTCTCTGTACGAAATACGCAAGATACAAGAGGCAAAACCTGGATTTCATATGAATACCGACATCGTCACAGTTGGCACTCTAGAAGAATCAATTGAAAGTATCGAGGAGTTGCTACACAAGTGTGGATACAATGCGTGTCGAAGAGAAAATTTTGAAGACATCTACTGTCTGGACCCTAAACGCACAGCACACGATATAGGACTTATGGCTTCACTGTTACTAGCGAAAATTCAGTGGGAAACTTCTATACTGAACTATCGGATTGAAAGTTTGGATAGCGCGATTACTCCTACATATCGAGTGGTGGCGGATGTAGAACACATACCTCAGAAAGGTTCAAGGCCACCGGCTTTAAACAAATTGGTGCGTGAAAATGTCGAGTGGGATCAAGAAGCTAGCGAAGGTATATTGAAGAATAAATCATCAAAAAGCAGAGTCACGAAGAAGCTCGAGTTCTCTTCGGATGAAGATAATATCATGTCAGCTGCCCCCAGTAACCGTTCAGATGATCCGGTAGTGGAATCGTTGATGAAACTAATGTAGGACGGTCACCTAAGCTTAGAGCAGCTGGCGACTGTATCTTCCACGTTGGTAACAGGGAAAACTCCTCCTACAGTGCGAGCATCCACTCCAAAACAGTTTAAACGTTCTTTTGCTAGTGAAGAATCAGAAGAGGGAGATGATATTGAGTTTACGGCCCGAGATGGAACAACGTGGCAAGGGGCTGGACGCCCTGTAACAAATCTGTTGCAAAATTTGTCCATTAAAACGTTTGATGGTGAAAACGGAGAAGCGGAAGAGACACGAGCATGGCTTCCAAAGTTTCTACACATTGCAAATATATCTGGCTGGGACAACACACAGCGATTGGAGACGTTTGTGGACAATATCGTTAATCCGGCCAAGTGGTGGTACAAACAATTGGATAATAGCATAAGTACGACTGGACACTGTTACTAAAACGTTTCAGAAAGAAGTACTGCTTGGACAAAACCCCTCCTCGTCTGACATACTACAAACTGACGCAAAAACATGACGAACTTGCATTCAACTATTTGTACCGACTAAATGCAGCTGCATTCAGCTGCATATTTAAACTAATTCAGCTTCAGCTCCAGATAAATCAAATGGATGATTCTTTCATTTTTCAAAATATCTATAGCAGATAGGAACCAAACTGTCCCACGACCGTTCTAAGCCCAAATGCTTGCTCCCTCCGTATTACCGCGGCTGCTGCCACGGGTATTAGCCGGAACTTCTTTTTTAAGTACTTTCATTTTCCTCCTAAATAAATAAAATTGTTTCAAATATATAACAAGAATTAATTGCTGATATAAACGATTTTATTAATGATTATATCATCAACTTATTAAAAATAATAGGTCGAAGTGCACGAGAGTTAATTTAAATTAAACGATCATATTAGACTTAAAGGCATACAGGTTTTGGTGAATTTTCAATTTCAACTAAACACAATCGATGCACATCAAAATTACGAATACCTTTCATCATCGTTTAGGAAATCAAACGACATTTATTTTTTATTTTTTTTAAATTATTAATGATTTTTTTCAAATTAAAACAATTATTAATTTTAGAAAAATATATTTAAAAATACTAAAAATAAAAAGGACAAAAATAAAAAAGGAATAAAACAGATAGATGATTTGGATTAAAGTTTGGAGTAAGCGATGTCTTGCATCCGGATCTAAATAATCATTCATCTGATTAAAAAAAATTATGTGGATCAGGTATTTCTTGGGAAAACATAACCGTATGAAATTCATGATCAGTTAGAATTTGATATACCAGTTGGTACAAAGTGGGTGGTATTCTTGTACGAACAATGACAACTAAATTTTTAGAAATTATTGAAAAATAATTTTAAGATAACAAGATATCGGAACTTTATTTAGTGCTCAATGATCATTTAGATACGGATGCAAGACAACATTTACTCCAAACTTTAATCCGATATGGTCATTTCGATTTAGTCCGGGATGAAGACTGTTTTTAAGGTAAAATAACGCTAATAAAATTGTAATCTAATTCGAGCATATTTATTATCAATTTTCTGAATTTACTATGAGTCGCCCTTCCCACGGAAGGGCGACTCTTCGACGCTGGATGATCACATCACACAGTTCTTTTTTTTGAAAGTTTACATGACCGAACTCTGCAGATGCTATTCAGATTCACTCTATTTGATACCATCGAAGATCTGGCAATTTAGTGATGTATGAGTCCTGTCAAGCACGACCAGGAAAGACATCTAGAACCAGACGGCAAGAAGCAAAAAACTTTACTCCCACAGTAAACCGAGTGGATCGAAAACCATCTCCGTCACAAGGGACTCGTCAAAGTTCAAGTCAGGAACAAAAACCAGTACGTGCACAGACGGGGAATAATCAACACCCACCTACAGTCAAGGTATGCGATCATTGCAACCGGAGAGGACATGACCGAGACATGTGTTGGCAAATTCAAGTATGTGAACATTGCAACATGCAAGGTCATACTATTAAGTTTTGCCGACCTTTCATCGAGAAAATGGCCGGCTTACGAACAAAACTGAAAACCGGAGAACTATTGCAGCAAGAGGTGTCAGAACAGTTACATGGCTAACCCCACAGTGTGTGGCGAATGCTGTCGAGGGAAGAGGGGCGGCCGTGAGACCGAACAACCAACGTCCATCAGCAAAAGCAAGAAAAAAATAAAAAATAAGAAGGACTGCTTTGCATAATGCATATGAAGACGCACCAGTTGCCGAAGCGAAAGCACAAAAAGCAACACGTGTGATGAGTATTGAAAAGTTACATGTGGAGATTTACGAAAACATCAAGAAGAAGAAACACAAAACTGCATTGAAGAGGAGCGTATAAAAGAGAAAGGTCTACACGAATCAGAAACGTTTACTGCAGCTGTTAACTTGGTCAGCGCAAAAGAAGGGGAGAGACGAGGCTGGTACAGAGAGCAAGACCCAAACCCTTGGATGCAACGCAAGTTTATGTGCCTGGAGCAGCTGACGATGTGGAACTCCCATTGATGATGGATAGTGGAGCCAACATATCACTGCTCCACACTAGTTTGGCAAGGAAACTGAAGGTTGGGGTGAAGATGTTTGAGGAACCTACAAATTTCTATGGAGTGTCCGATAATCCTATTGGAGCACATGGGCTGACAAAATTGAAGATACGCATAGGCCCTGCAGTGATTTTCGAACATGCGTTATGGGTATCTGACTTTGAATATCAGTCCTTGATCTTTCTGGTACTGACTTCATGGTGAAAGCCGGAGTAACACTGAACTTGAAGGATGGACTGTGTACCATACCTGGAGAAAAGCCTTTTACCCTTCTAGCCACGAATGACCTCACTAAAAATCTTTATATTGATGTATTCGAAGCGGTCCGACGGAATAAGGAGGAAGAATTGAATTGGACGAGTGTACAGGCCATCCGGGCTATAGGAGATGTACCGCCTGCAGTTTACTCCATCGACGCCATCCCACCCTGTACGGTAGATCAATCACATTTAGATCGCAAAATCCATTTACACGAAGGGGTGCAGTTATCAGCTGATGCTATGTCAATGCAGCTGGCTCCCATCCCAGAGATCAAAATAGATACAGTCATAGTAACCTGTGATAGTGAAAAGGAGATATAGGCGAGGCCGGATCTTACGACGCATCAAGAAGAAGCAACGATACGGAGAATACTGGAAAAGTATAAAGACGGATTTATTTAGTTCGGGTAATGCGTTACCACCACCAGCTAGAAATTGCTCCTAATAATGATGAAATCCCTGCTAAATGTAAACTAAAATAGCTAAATCAACAGAAGGCCCTGAATAGTGGTGGATAAACCGTCCAACCTGTACCAGCACCAGATTTAATGTGATGTGGATGTAGAAGGAGCTAACCCAGTGGCTCAGATAGCAAGGCGTGTCCCAATGTATTTGATGGGAAAATTCTATAAGTTGTTGCGAGGACTCTTACAAGCTAAACTTATCCGATATTCGCAATCACCATGGGCATCTCCCATCGTGTTAGTATTGAAGAAGAATAAGAAGGATATTCGACTTTGTATTAACTATCGCCTTGTTAATCAAATGACGAAGTAAATGGTGTACTCTATGTCATTGATAGAAAATTTACTGGCAAACTTTGAAGACGTTATGTGGCTGGGTTTTATGGATAATGCAAGTGGATATTTGACGGTATTGATGACAGCGAGAGCACGGCTCATTACGGCGTTCATTTGCCCATTGGGACATTTCGAATGGTTACGGATGCCTCAAGGCCTCAAGAATGCGCCTCAGATATATCAGAGGGTCATAGATAACGCACTATGGACGATGGTTCAACGTATTGAACGAAACGATACACTATGCATTGTGGTAGGCTATGACGAGGCAGAGATAGAAGAGGCGAAGAAGTTACAGAGTCTGCCGCAAGAGGAAACCGATTTATACCTGACAGAAGATGTATATCATCTAGGAGTGGCAGAGCGATCGTCAGTAAAACCGGTTATCGGACGACGATCCTATATCGATGATGTAACATTTGGAGCGAATACTTGGGGCGGCTTATGCAGGTGCATGAATAGTTTAATTGGTAAAATCATGAGTCTCCAAAAAATTATTGTTATGGGTTCAAGTCCATTTTTCTGTTTTTATTTATAAATATTATAAATCATTTTTTTTATAAAATCTGAAATTGATTAAATTCAAGTTATAAAAATAAAATAGAATGTTTACTGGAACCGTTCAAGTATTGGAGAATCACCATTAGTCTCCCTAAGAGTTATTTTGGAAAGAAGGGGGGGTCTTAGACACAGGATCTCTCGGCAAGGGATTTATCAGCAGCCCCAAGAAATTGGAGTCAGTGATTTCGATGCCATTCCCCAACACAATCAAAGGAATAAAACGTTTTTTAAGTAGTCTGATCTACTATCATCGGTTCATTGACAACTTTGCCACATTTGCGGCTGCACCGTATGAGCTTACAGATCTTAAGTTGCGGGACGGCACTCAATTATCTTAGGCAAAAAGAGCGTTTGAAATATTGAAGCAACGCCTAGTAGAAGCACCTTTGTTACGACATTTGCAGAGACACAAGCCATTGACAGTTGTAATCTCCACGAACCAATGGGCTTTCGGAGCAACGGTATGTCAGGACCATGATGGAGTCTTACATCCTGTACGCTTCATAAGTAAAGTGTTCAAAGATGCGGAAACAAGATATATGGGAGCAGAGAATGAAGTTTTAGTTTTATTGAAGACCCTGAACGACACGATTCATTTTCTTTACGGTCAACATGTCGTAGTTTATACGAGATATTCGACTATGAAGTGGTTGTTTACGTGAAAACGTTTGACTGGGCGAGTAATCCAATGGGCTGCCATGTTATCTCCATAGTCTTTAGAGATTATCCGTGAAGAACAAGGGGCGGCAGGCCTACCAGCCATCATGCCAGCTGCTATAATTACATGGAAGAATATTGACGAAGTACTGGAGGATATAGCACCGCTATAAACCCAGAAAATATACCGGTGATAAGGCCGACCCCCGAGTTAGATCGAAAGAGCGATGGCTTTGTGCTAACTTTTGATGGGGCAGTAAGGCTTAAGGAGAAAACCTTGGGTCATTCGGTATGATTTTATGAAAACTACCGACTTGGGATGTGGTAGCGGCCGAATACAACATTAAATCAGAACTGACAGTGAATGAGAGGGAGTATCATGGACTGATCGGAGCTCTTGAAGTGGCTAAACATTACACGATACAAGAGGCTATTGTGTGTGGAGATTCTCGTATTGTAATTGGACAAGTAATTGGAGATTTACGGTGCAATCACGCGGCAGTATGGTTAGACAGAGTGAAAACACTCCTACTATCGGAGTTTGATGCCATTAGCTTGATCCATGTTGCACGAAAATACAATCAACCAGCGGATTTGTTGACACATAAGGCAATGATGTCGTTGTCATTCGGACAGATTACTTCGGCGGAAGAAAGGACGGACTTACAGCTGCTGAACACCTCCCTGAATTGTTGTATCGAACGACAGATGAGTGTGGTTAGGTTGACGTCATTCCGGGTAATTCGTTGTTGGATGGAATAAATGACGAAGGGGAACAACAGAAGGATATAAAACAAGTTTTTTGTGGTGGCTCAGGGCTTAAGTAAAAAACAGAAGCAATCACGACTTTGGCAAGCCAAGAGTTAGAACAGGGCTGAGCGGTCTGTAAGCAACCACTAAGTGAAGCCGAGCACGACAGCAACCACTAATGAACAGACGGTAGTGCAGGCGCAGAAGAAGCGATTTCACAAAATAGCGAGAGCACAACAGACGGATACATGGTGTGCACAGATCGTTGCCTATCTGATGGAAGAGTTGAGTCATTGCCGTCTTCAAATGCACTGAAACGTGTTGCACGAATATCAGTGGGTTATGTGATGGACGCTGCGGGGGTGTTATATTACTGTCCGATTGGTAATATAAACAAGGACGATACGCTACGAATAGTTGTTCCGGATGTGCTACGCGAAAATATTTTGCACGCATACCACACCGAAGCGGGAAGCGGTGCACATCAAGGAACTTCTAAATTTTATGCACGCTTGAGGAGGATGTATTATTGGAGGGGTATGTACGCTCAAATTGAAAATTTCATAGCTTCGTGGGAAGACTGTGTGACAGCTAAAGGAAACCGAGATATGAAGGGTTATCAAGTGGAAACATAGTTGCGTCGAGACCGTTTCAAGTGCTAGCTATGTATTTCGCTTTGCCTCTACCTAAGACTTACGAAGGACATGAAGCGTTGCTATGCTTCATCTGTGTGTTCTCTGGATACATTGTGCTCATACCTATGAGTTCCACGTCGGCTCAAGACGTAGCAGAGGCATACATAAAAGGCATATTCAAGATATTGGGTGCACAAGAAATCATACGACAATATAGAGATCCCAGATTCATGAGTTCAGAATTTTGAAGATTCAATCGTATGCTAAAATAGAAGCAACGACCAGCTCTTGCATACAGACCACAAGTTAATGGTAAACAAGAGCGATCAGTACAGACAGTGATCAAGGCGATAAAATGTTACATTTCAGACCCAGAGCAGCTAATTGGGACGAATATGTACATCAGTTGAAATTAGCGCTAAATACTTCTGTAAGATTACACCATCATCATACACCTTTCTATTTGGTGCACGGATGGAACGCACGAACGACATTGGAGGCAATGATATCCCAAAGACGGATCATTACCAGAAAAGGAAGTATTGGAGTGGCGACAGAAGCAGGTGGATCAACAAGAACGAGCCAGATCACAAGACGAATTCATCCAAACGACACTCATGGCAGAGAGAGCTAAGAAACATAACGACAAACTGGTTGATGGATTACGGACTACTACACGTACGGCTTACAGACCTGGAGAATTAGTGTGGCTGTATCACGACCTGGTGAAAACTGGATTACTGAGAAAACTAGCACATCTGTGGCATGGGCCATATCTGATAGAAGAACGAGTGAGTGAATCAGTGTATCGGCTTTAATTAAAAGAGGCGGACACAAAAAAATTCCCGTTGGTACATATCGGACGTCTTAAACCGTGCATCTCGCGGATGAAACGGCCACAAGACAGTATCGCAGTCGACGATAAGTTAGATGTGGAAGTAAAGTTGTTACCAGAGGATTCTTGGTACGAACCAGGCCGAAATGATGAATGCGAAGTGGAGAAAATTTTGGATTCCCGTGTTAAGACTCGCACGCGAAATGGAAGAAGGCAACGAGAGTATCTCATACAGTGGAAATGGTTCGAAGCGACCACTTGGGAAAATGAAGATGATAACCTCACATGCACCGCGTTGCTATATGAGTACGATGCTAGAAAAGCATGAGAGAATAGAATGAAAGATACACAAATGGCGGACGAATACGAAGATGCAGAGTCAGCGGACGAATAGTGCCAAGAATGACTGTGAACATGATGGAAGAAGGATAGCGAAACGTTGGAAGAACAGAGCATGGAAGGACAGCAGAAAATGAAGTGGGACAAGAGGATGATTACATGGATAATGGAGTGAAGAAAGAGAACAAAAATTTCAAGGAGATAAACAAGATGCAGATGATGATAATGCTAGAAAAGCCACCTGATGCAAGTTCAAGAAACAATACTTGCCACGGACCCAAGTTGGTTGTGAGCAGAAAGAGTGGGGGCCGAGTTGGCTGCACTTACATACACACGAGTAAGATCAGATAGACTACTCAGAAGATGACTCCGGCAATCATGACATGGAGAATTAGCAACGCGAGAACTGGCGCTGTAGAAGGTATTAGGAGTGGTGCAGTTCAGAAATGGAAGATGTAATCTTAACAAAATTATAATATGATTGGAGCGATTATTGGTTTTGATGATTGTCATGATTGCCACATGTGATGAAACGGCCTTAAATGTGTGCCGCCGAAACATGTAGAAGAGCACATGTGATGAAACGACCTTAAATGTGTGTCGTAGAAGCATGGAAGTTTATATGCGTGATGGAATGACCTTAAATGTGTGTCATCGAAGCGTGCAAATAGACATGTGATGAAACGGCCTTAAATGTGTGTCATTAGGAAAAGTGAGTGTGATGGAACGGCCTTAAATGGGCGCCGTAAAAGCACAGAGTGATGGGTATAACATGATGAAGCGACTTTGAATGTATGTCGCTGAGGCGGTGGATATATATATATTGCAATATTCCCCGGAGTGTGTACCGGGAAGGAAGATGTTACGTGGGGGGACATATAATGGAGACGTTATATGTACAATTGGTCCATGGTCCCACTTAAACTATTTTCAATGAAGTTACGGTATTGACTGGATCACTCTCGAATTGGTCACGGTACTGCCTGGATTATTTCGATAGAATCGCCGGTCCGGTGAGGTAATTTTTGTTGTTGGCAAAATCGTCCAGGCCGGTGAAGGAGTCGCCCGGACCGGTGCGGGATTTTATCGAGTCCACAATTGGTGTGCGGTACACAACTAGTTGGATGTAGGAACAAAATCCCTTTAGAGAGCTGGAGATGTTACAAGAACAGCATTACAACGGGAACTACGTATGACGACGACAGGAACCCCGAGCGACAGAGAAGGCGCACAGGGCGCTATGAGCGGTACAGAATCACCTTTGGAGTTACCTCAGAAGCTGATAAAGGAAGCCGATGAAGAAAAAAGCGACACGGATAATCACAGCAAGAACAGGAATGAACTACTCGCCAGCAAAAGGCAAGTGGAGAGCGCACCGCAGGAGAAGATAAAAAAGATAAAAGTGCCTGCCGTCACAGCCAAGCCCTGGAAAGAAGAACAAGTGGCAGCACTTAGGGCTTTATTGGACGTGCCTACCAATCGAGGCGCGCCTAATGCCGAACTATGTCGACAGTATAATGACATCTGCAAGCGTAACCAATGGCCTCTCAGAACAGCAACAGCATGTAAACACAACTGAATAGCTAATCTAAAATTGAAGCGTGGGGTGACGAAGAGATCGGGTGGGTAAAGAGTTCAAGCGTCGACATATTACAAAGAGAAACCAGTGGCTAGAGGAATATAATAGGCTTTCCCGAATAAGGAAACGAACTGTGCGGGCCATAGAATCCAAGCTAAATCACGGGGTGGAGAGTATAAGGAAAGGCGATGACCCCAAGACGAATGAACGAGGCAATACCGGTCGTGCGGCTTCACGATGGATAAAAGAGGAGGATGACGTGTTTTTAGGATTTATGCAGAAAGGAAGCAACGACTTCAAAGTTATTAGCCAACAGCTGGAGAAACAACGACGAGCATGTAATTGACCGACGATGTTGCGAACGGAGGTCGCAGTTGAACGACGTATGAAACGGCTCCGTATGATGAAGGTGAAGCAGGAACGTTCTACGATGTATTGGGGAGACGAACAAGAACAGACATAAGAGATGCAGTTGAAAAAAGGAAGCTGAAGTTCAAAGTATGCCACCAAATATCCAAGAGCACTGGGATACCGTTGCGATTTATCCACCCAAAATGAATGGCATTAGCGGCACAAACTGGAAAGACAGAAGAGACGAAAGAAACTGAGTCCAACCGTAGATCGCCGATCAACAAGGAGGAGAGCAGGGATTTTTTGACGACCACCGCGAGAAGGATGGGTGGATACTGAGGATAGTGCTATGAAGTTTCAAGCCACATGTCGGAAGCTCAGGGTTGTGCAGGTGACACCATAGTGGATGTGACGCTAGAAGAAGAGGAATTAGAGTCAACGGATGCAATAGACCCAATTGAAGAACATGAGAGAGATTATGAGGAAAAGAGGTCCATCCCGAGTGAACATTTGTCCCGAGAGGCCACCGCTGGGTCCGAGCAAGAGACGTCAGATACCTCTGCAGGGGAAGGTGGCATTACAGACCAGATTCATACAGACACGGTGGGAGACGAGTGTGGAGATGAACTGGATAGCGATAAAGACTTGCAAGAGGCAGAAAAGTCTACCTTGGGGTTCATTGCACCCCAAACACATACGGATGAATCAGAAAAAAAGTTACAAACTACGAGCTCGGACCCTTCAGCCATTTGTCATTGGGGATAATAGTGGTTTTTCAGCAGCCATTCGTAGTTACGTATGGAAATGTCGAGTGAAACAAAGGTCTACGCTACTTGAAGTGTATAACGCCTCCTTACGCAGACAACAAGAATGGGAGAATTATATCGACCGGAATACTAGAAGTAAGGGATGGGACATTACAAAGCAATTTTTACAGCTACGACTGGATGAGCGACCCTCGCGAGTAACAATTGGATATATACGATTGATGGTTGTAGCAGCCACGTTGATACGGTGCGATCGATCAGCGTTGGCTGTGTTTTTACGAGAGAGGGCCGTATGGGCCTTGTAGAGATAAACTTTGCTGCCTAAAAGTGGACACCAACGATCCCCAGTTCCAACATACGGGTACCTGCCGACATTGGAAGTATTTGCAAGACCAAGAAGTGTACCTGGATGCCTACGAATCAAACGCAGATTACTGGTTAGCTATGGCACTGGTGGCACATAACGATGCTTGGTGCAGCACGTCTCATGAGATTTTCATGACTGTAGAAAGCACAAATCAAGTGGTGCAATTAAAAGTATCAGTTATGGAGTGGGACACTGTATTGCAGACAACTGGCCATACGATACAGCTGCCATTACCGTGGAACATGTGATGCCATTGATAGGCAGCCTGTTGTACATTCAATTATGTAACAATGGGATGACTAGTGAAAAGAGTGCTGGGTCAATCCGATCATGAGACGTAGGAGAGCTGTACTACCACAACGGACGTGATTACGTGGTTATTGGAGGTGGGATAGTGCTGTAACTGGCTAGACAAAGCATACTCTTGACGAACACACATATTGAAGACGTAAGGGTGCATGTGGATCATTTATTCTGGAAGACCAAGACGAATGTACTCAATCATATTCGACGGTTGGTTACTGTAGAAGAATTGTCAGCCATGAATCCAGTACCTGACATTATCCAAAGGATTATTGATCAGAATTCAATAACTGAGAAAAGGGATGAAGCAGAAGTATCCAAGGCAACCGGAGGTAGAACATACAGACATTGTGCAAGAAATCTGGATGCAAAGCATTGCAAGGTGGTCACCGAAGGGTTGACAAAGAAGGGTGTTATCCTGGCGCGAGGACCATATGGATGTGGAAAAACATCAACTATTGCATCGTTAGTGGCAGCCTTTTGGTAGACATACCCAGATAAAATAATTGCTATAGTTTCCGAGACAAATGCGGACATTGACGAGAATTTACGAATATTGTTGACATCGAATATTGTGGATGCTAATGCTATGTTGGGGTTGGGAACGCCAAAGAGCGAGATGCTGGAGGATGAAAACTGCAAAAGACGTTTCATCAGTGAAATCGAGCGAACGGAAAGAGAACGCTTGTAGACTACAGGATGGGATCGTCACAGCAGAGCGGTCATGAAGAAAGCTTTGTATAGTGTGTGGCGCAAAGCTCAAATAATTTTAGCCACATTATCTCAGCTGAGTCGACGGGAATATCGTTCTTTACAGTTCCACCTGGTCATTAACGATGAAGGGGCGCAGACTTGTGAACTGGCGCTATTGCAAGCTTTACGTCCCACTACTGAAGTGATGGTAGCCATTGGTGATCCGTACCAACTATACGCGTATTTACTTTTGGTCGAAGAAAAAAAAGACACAGCTACAACGAAATGGAGCGGCGACATAAAAGAACGTGGTCAATTTTACATACGTTTGAGTATCACCGAGCTCAACGGCATGAAGTCCCAGCGTTTTAAGGAATTACCAAGAAAGCAGAGTTTCGTAGCCATCACAGAATCACAAGATTCCTGCAGACTTTTTACCCGTACAAGATCGTGGATCGGGCCTCCCCAATAAAGATTATTTGAAAGAGTTGAAGCTACCTCCAGTGACATGTGCAGAAAGGGAAGGGAGGATTTCATGACAAACCGAAAAATATGTTTTAGTCTCAGAACATGTCGTATGGATCAGCACGCATGATGATCTGGTATCTGAAGGTGTGGCAGACAATCATATGGATGAGCTTCAAAATGTTATTGAAGTGGCATTGATTTTGGAGCTAATCCGACGAATAAATGGGACATTAAGATCGGAAACGGAAGAAGTGGTTCGACCGAAATTGCGCACCTTGATCATTATCTCGCCATGTCAGAAACAAATTGATAGCATACGGCATGCAGTTTACAAGTTAAGAAGCAATGATGTGGACAAGCTAGTGATTAGTGTTGCGACGACTGATTCTAGCCAAGGCAAGGAAGCTGATATCACGATTGCATCTATGGTCCGGACACATTCATTGGGTTTTATTCAAGATTACCCTGCCAGATCGCTCGTATCGTTAAGTAGGTCAAGAGATTACCTATTTATCCTGGCATCCCGACGAGCTTATGGACAAAGTGGAGTGTGGTCAAAATTAATAAAAGAGGCGGATGATCTGGTGATACCAAGTTATATTACCCATTGGAGGGATGCAGATGCGTCAAGAATATTTTAACAATGCCAAGATAGAAACGTGGAGCTCTAACGTTTATTCATGAGAAATATGGATAAAAATGGAATGTTTTGCTGCTCGCTATTGCCCGCGGTCTCGCTGTATCTTCGCAAGGGACGGCTGTGAAATAGTGAATGAATTTTCACTCTATGAAAGTGCTATTTTCGGATTGGTTAAAAGAAGAATTAAAAAGAAGCAGCCGTAAGTAGGAATACATAAGTAGGAATATATAAGTAGGACTACATAAGTAGGAAGTAGTGGTATGGAGTAGCCTGGTAGAGGTGCTTTTATACCTTACTTCTAAATATATAACTTTCCCCCTTTTACAAGCACTGACTACTCGTGACTAAGTTGCTCGACGGACGCCAAACTTTACACACAAGACCGACTTAATTAACCAAACCCAAAGAAACACTTGCAGTTTATGCAAGCCAACGTCGTATCTCCGAAAGGACTGGTCGAAGAGCTACTTTGGTCATTTTTTCACTTTCGGTGTACAATTGGCTTATACTGTCGGTCTCTAAGTTTAAGTTCCTGGGAATAAACCTTTTGAGAGATTTGTATGTTTCTGGAGTAACTTGGTGAAATTTAAGTTACTCTATGACATTATTGCCAGAGCTACTAAAGATAATAAAAAAAGTGTTCAAAAATATAATGGTTATGCATCAGCTAAGTTTTCTTGACCTGTATCAATCTTTCTTACGATATCTTCTATTTCAGCAAGAGCGTCTCAAAACCATTGATATCTGCGGGATCGATTTGCAGGAAACCCCCGCCTTAAATATAGCTTTGCGAAGCTGCTCTGTTTTTGACATCATTCTTTACGGTAAGTTGTTTCTACGTTATGGTACAGGGGGCAGTTATCTTCACACAAATTAGTCTGAAGTTTTGAGAGCTCACTAGTTTTTTTTTACCTAAATTAGTCTTTGCCAGACTAATTTCGAGCACAGACTATTTTTGCACACAGCCTAATTACGGTTGGGGGAGCAGGGGTGTGCGGTATCACGTTTCGGCACCGGTGTACTATAGTAGCGAATCAGGTACAAAAATTTACGTGTAAGGTAGTCCATGTTAGTTTTTAACTATTGGCTACTATATAATACCTTATCCTAGAAATTAAATAAGGATCTGGATCTGCCTGATGATACAATTGCTCGGACGCCGAGTATCTGCTCGCTTTTGATCGCGGTGCTGGTAAAGTGTCAAACACGCACTGGATACACAATTGTAGACGCATCCCGTCTTCTCTTGTCGAAGGTTGTTGTTGCTCAAATGTAGCAACTGTGTCTAGTTGGGTTCTGCTTTGAGCCCATAAGAAATGAATAGTTTCTGCGGACTTGTGTCTCAAACCATTGAAAATAGATTTGTTACGTAATTGCCACAACCATCCCACTGTAATTCCACAAAATCCCCACCATAAGCGTCGGAATTGTTTCGCGCAAGAGGAGGCTTTAACTCCATATTTCTCCATCATCATTAATCGCATACGATCGCTAATGTCAGGCGGTTGTCGTGTGACGATATGTCTTTTAAATTTATTTAGTGTATGTTTTTCCACTGATTCTCCAATCCAATGGCTGAGCCACTTGGTCCAAATGAGACAGGCACTGACGCAACCCCAAAAGATATGTGCTATATATTGATCTTTCATAGTACAATCGGGGTTAAGCGGACAAATTTGTGTCCCTTCTTCCCGTTGATAGAATGTGTTTAACTGATGAGTAGCTATGCGATATACCACCCATGTCTGGCAATCACTTAAAAGATGCTTATGTTTCCACAATTGTTTAGGAAATTGATCCTGCGTGATTCTCACCAGTAATCTCGTTGGTGTTTCTTCTCCCATCGGGTTATCATTTCTGGTAGTCGAACTGCGATATTCTCATGATACATTTTCTTGAAAAACCGTCTAATCGCTTGTGGAATTCGCCAAAATGCCGTATCTTCTTCCAGAGGCCATCCAAACTGATACAGCTCAGGATGTGGGTAACAAACCACTGTTTGTATTTTCACTTCCTTACCATTGTCATCTAGCAATGGCTCCGTAACGTTAAGTGCCCAGTAGATACCACCCGCTGATTGACATAGTGAAATTATTGAACTATTTGTCTTCGTATGTCCTTCTACTATCCCAGGCTTGAGAACAGACCAACTGTATTTATTCAATACGTCCGGACATCGATAAAGTTGTATGGGAGGTGGAACTCCAATACTTTCCCCAATTTGAACTCTAGGAGAAGCGAGGATGATCGCTGTCAACCACCTACCCAATTTTTTTCGGGTATGTGAAACCTTTTGTCCAACAGGTACTTTCCATTGATATTTGTTATGAGCGATCCTTTTGATTTGTAACGCAGGAATAGTGGATTCTGGGATACGATCATATTTGTTGGGTACCAATGTTGTTATCCGGTATCCAGGGATTTCTTGTCCAACTAAATGTACCCCATAATGCCTGATAATACTTTGGAAGTAAATTGTGATAGGGGATATTATCCACATAAACACTTAATTCAAGTACTTCGGATTCTTTTAAGCCATAAGAATGTGGTCCGGGTTCACTTTGTATCCGTGAAATCAGAGACGGTAAGTTCTGCTCCACGTATGTCATTAAGTGTTTACGCTGAGTCGTAGACGGACTTAGCCACCAACCCAGTTGCTGACTCAATGTTCCTATTTTTCTGGAGATTGTCATATTCTTGCATAACGTAAAATGTTTCTTTCGCAAGGAGATATTCGTAATGATTCATCAGGAGACGAGTGTGAAAACCGCCAGATCAACCATGCCGTTCTATAAATGTCGTTTCTGCTGAGTAGCCATGTTGTCGCATCTTTCAGGCGTTGAACCTGTAGTGCTAACGGTATGGAAACTAATCCTAGTCCTCCCGCGTCTCTAAGAGTGTAGATTAAAAGCGGAGACACTTTGTGGCGTGCTGGACCTCCGTCTGTAATCTGGGACCAAATAAACCTCTTTTGAATTTGAATAAACTTACTCAATATGTGGTCCGGAGGATCGAATACTTTTGCTGTAAATATGATCGCTGGTAAGACTACCGTATTGAATAGCATGACTCTGTTCGAAAGAGAGGACGACACTGCAGTCACTAATCTCCTATGTATCTGTTGGATACGTAAACCCCAGTTAACTTCCGTCATATTTCCCAGACCGACTTCATAACCTAGATAACGTGTTGATACTCCTTTCTTTAAAACTGGTATACCACACCATTCTTTTGGAAAAATTGTTGGTCTCAGAAATAAAAATTTTCTTTTTTGGGTTGTGCTTTCAGCCCTGCCAGTTGTCCAAATTTTTAACCACTTCTAAAGCTTTATCCATCTGGTCTGCTTTCTGCAAGAATATGGTGGAATCATCAACAAATGCCGAGAATTGGTGCTTATCAAAAGTAGAATCTACACCAATATTGATGCCATCTATTTCCATCTCCTGTTGAATGGCCAATGCCAGTGGTTTCACAGCTAAAATGAATAACAATGGCGCCAATGGACAACCTTGACGTATTTCTGAGCAGACTTTTATTGGTTGAGAAAACTGATTGTTGACGAGAAATTCAGCTGTAGTACGTTCATGTAAATTCCTAATTAAATCCACAAAGCTGGTACTGAACCCAAAGAACGATAGCACATGATATAGATAATTTATATCCACAGTATCGTAAGCTTCAGCAAAATCCAAAAATAAAATTCCTGGACACTCTTCATTAGGTAAAAGTTGACTTTGATATGATTGTTCGGTCTGTAGTGTGGCCATCATAATTGCGAGTGCTTTTTTCCATGCGCCGACCAGACACAAAACCTTGCAGTGTATCACCAATTAATAACCCCAAAAAGGTTTGTAGACGTAATGCCGATATTTTCGCAAAATTTTTGTAGCCAGTTTGTAGTAACGAAATAGGTCTGTAATCTAGCGCATCTGCTGAATCACCTTTTTTCCTCAAAGGTAACACCAATGCTCGTTGAAATGACACTGGTGACATTTGTCCTTCGAGTAGTTCATTGTATAAACTTGTCAACGTTGGACTCAGTGTCTCTGCAAAATCCTTAAAAAATCATTGTTTAAACCATCTGATCCAGCTGCTTTACGTCTTTCCAGGTGCTCGATTGCAGATAAAACCTCACGTTCCTCAATCTGGGCCATTAAAATTTTATTCTGCTCTGCTGACACCTATCGAGTGGTAGGAAGTGTAAATAATTCTGCCATTTTTCGTTCAAGGTCTGATAATAGTACTTCACGATGTTCAACTCCTAGAATACCTCGCCAGACAAGCGCGAATTTATCTGGTATCGTCATTCCGGGATGTATCTCTGATCCGTTAGGTACGATTATCTGTGATACTGTTTGGTACTTTTCACGTACTGAAGTCTTTTTATAGAGCCATCGTAAATCGTCCTCTTTGACGTACTCTATGTGACTTATGAATTGCCTCTGCTATTGCTGCAACGAGGTGTTCCCGGGTGCGTGCATTACTGCGTAATGAACAGCTGAGTTGACGTACTCTACGCCTTCTATGCCGTGCTGATTTTCTGGATAAACGAAATAAAGTGGCCGCCATTTTAACACTCAGGTGGTCCCACTCAATGTCAGCTGAACTTCGAGTATCCACTATGTTTCGTAATGCCCCTTCTATCTTATCATGCATCCCAAATTGAGATGACCCAAAAAGGGTACCTGGGTCTCTGGTTAAAAAAATATTTTTGGCCCTGTCTCTTTTCTGATAAGTAGAGTTGAACTTGAGCATGGTCTGAATAAACAGGCGCTTCACTGACATCTAGCTATTGGGTCAATGCTGCTAATCGTTTGGACACATAAAATCGATCAATTCGACTAGCCGAGTTGCCTTTCCAAAAAGTAAAGTGTTCGCTCGGGTCTAATTTTCCATCACTGGAGACCGATCCTATAAGTGCCCTCGCATCCGTTAAATGATATTTTTCCACAAGACGAGATAAACTGATACTCTCAGTGTTATTATTACGTTCTCCACCCAATCGATCTATCACTGGGGATTCGACGCAATTAAAGTCACCACATAGTATCAATTTGTCCAGCTGGTCGGATAACAACTGGTCACTTAGGTAAAAAAAATTCTCTATCAGTGGAATTGCTGGCTGGAGCATAAATATTTACAATCGTCAAAGTTTTCCACTCCACCGCAATAAAACGTGATGACCAAAGTTGTTGTTTCCATGGAGTGATAAACTTGGCGTGATTTCCGGGTGAAATAAGATTGCTACTTCCCCCGTTTTATCACTGCCTATACTCCAATATGCTAATTCTCTGTTACAGTTATAAATTCCCCATAATCGATTCCATTGCTTCGTATATTCTAAAGCTGTTTCTGAAGACGTAATATGGGTTTCTTGGAGTACAAAAATTTGGGGTAAATGTGGCCCTTTCATGTATTTCCACGCTGATAACCATCGAATAATATCTGTTTTCTTAAATCCTCGAACATTTTGTGTCAATATGGTTAAAGAATTCTCATCCATTTGATGATATGTCTCTGATGTAATCGACTGGAATTCCATTTCCTTTAAGAACCTATATTTCGCGTAGCTGTCCATAGATGAAATCAAAGTAATCATGTGTGACCTTTTCGTTAATCGTTTCGTTGCCCTTAGTAGCAGAGTGATGAACCCTGTGAGTCGTCGGAGTTCTTTCGTGGAGAGTCAGGGATGATGGTGAAGTGATCGGCTATAATGATCATCCATTCGTATAAGTCTGTCCAAGCTGATCCTTCTTCCTCCAGGACTTTATGAAAGCCTTCTCTATAATCTGTATATGCTGCTTGTACCTTAAAGTGACGTCGCAACAAATCCAGTATGGAATCACTCGAGAGATAATCTTCCCCACCATAGCTGCGGACTGCTCGGCGTATATATATGCGCTTATCAGGTACCGAGCCAACGTGGATTTTCTCGTTGGAGCACTTAATTGTATTAACTTAATGCCTCCGTAATGGTTTCGGCGTAATTCATTCCATTCTTGAGTGCTGTGAATGATTACTGTTCGCTGTTCTGACGCTTTTAGTGCTACATATATTTGTTCCCAAGCTCCAAACCATGCAGCCTGCACACCTTCAATACCATTATTTTTGGCTTGTGCGATCATGGCGCACCAACATTGTTCACGCCAAATTCGTGTGACAGCAATTAACGTCTCGGTGGTAATACCATCAAGTATATAAGGAGCTCCATCGAATTTTTGCAAGAATTGTAATAGTAGTATGCTCTCCTTGTCCGCTGCTGTTTTCCATACTTCTGGACATTTATTTAGGTGTGGAAAGGGCACTGTGGTCTGTTGCTTCCACGTTACCTCTAAATTTCCCCATGCTTTAATCCAATGTTCTGTTGTCTCTGTTGGACTTGGATCACATTCATTAAAGTCATCCACTAATTCACGACGAAGTTGAACAACTTTCACATCCGTTCCTCGTACGCAGCGTGTTGGGTTCTTAAAACCTGAGTCCCACTTTCGATAGGATCATTTCTTGTACGCAGCCGTTTAGCTTTGGTCGTTCTCTCATGTTCCTCAATTAATGAATCGTGTTCAACTTCTGTTTGTAATTCTGTTTCCGATGCTGACACTAGTAATTTTTGTTCATTGCTATCTTGAGTATCTATCCAGATTCGATGGTACCATTGGTACAATACCGATTCTGGGATGTTGTATTGAGTCATCAATTTCTCACGGGTGACTGGTTCAGACAGATCAGCTTCCAATAACTTAATTTTTTCTGGAATTGATTGTCGCCCAACCTTATCCGTTAGAAAATGAAGGACTTCTAATAATCCAGGATCATGAGTCAGAATAATCTGCTCAATATCACATTTAAAATAATTATGAATAGACGGCCCTCTCAGCCTATTAATAATATCCTCCGTCATTTTTTCCCATTCTTCGGACTTCCATGCCTGTTGGAGCTTCGTATCTACCAGGATTCCGGTATCCTTCTCCGTATGATTGGAGACCTCATTCATGACAATATCCACATTATGTCCACATTTAGTGGTATTACTTCGATCATCACCATAATCGTCTTCTGAATCACTGCTACTACTATTGTCAGTCATTATTACGTTCACTTCATCCCCCGATTTAACGTCATGAGATCTCAGCCCATGAATATACGCTGAATAATGTGCATCTTTAAAAAAGAGAACAATTGGCCAGTGCATATGATCCGTTGAAGCCATTAGTTTTAGGCTTCGAACTGTTTCGATACAATTCTGTAACGATATTGGATACTCTCCACTCATCATGTAACAGTTATGGTTTTTGTTACGTGTTTCTGGTGCGTAATGAATTACGCCAGTTTCCGCCATCATTGCATAAGTGTTTATGACAAATATGTCTTTCTGAAGTAAAGTACTCATTGTGGCCAATGTGTCGTTACTTCCCCATGCCCTTTGTGGTACTGTATCATTAATCTTAGATCCACTTGTTGCAAATTCACTTAAATACTGTTTGAATTCGCGAGCTGACTCCTTCGCTGAAATTTTTTCATAGCCACGTCCTAACCCCAATAAAGTATGTTTACGAATACCTGCCGGGAATTTTATTTCGAAGTCCAGTAGAGCCCGAATATGACTTCCTTCTTTCACCAGTCGCGCTAAGGTTTCTAGTGCCACAACATTTTCACTTTGAAATTGTAGCGACGCTAGTGCTTGACATATTGCGTACACTTGACAGTTACCTGCCGCCGGTGTTGCAATACGTCTTATACCCATTAGCTTTTCTGCCTCTTGTAGGGTAACTTTGTTTGAATGTGGAGTAGTGATTTGTTCTATCATCTGAATACCATCCACTGCACCATTGTTAGCCGTTAGATCATTTAACATTCCCCGAATCATATCTTTGATCTTGCCTTCCTCAATTAGTAAAGCCGTGTGTTGTGATTGCTTACGTAATTGACTGTCCTTATGTGCCTCTAATTTCTTAGATTCATGGTGATCATTTTGATCAGCATCTGGCAATTTCGTAACTTTGCCTTGACATTCCATTTTCACATGGTCTCCGATAGACTGGTGGATCGTATCGCCACTAATGTCTTTTTCTTTTTGGGTGGTTACGTGGTGTACCATCTCTTTCTCCCTATTGCCGGCATTATTAATATTTAATGCCTGCGTAATGTCCTTTCCGTGTCCCTGTGTGTTCCCTCCTGGTGTTGAGGTTGGATTTAGCACCGTTTTTTTGCTGCTGACTGGTCGGCCTTTTTTTGTGTTTAGGCTTTTTTAACCGTTACTTTTACCCAGTCTGGAGATGTACCGGGAAGAGATTCATTCTGTGTCCGGGACTCCTCTTGCTGATCTGGAGTTTCCGTATCAGAAGAAAATGGTGAAATTGGGTTTTCACTACGAACTTCTTCCTCCTTCATTTCTTCATCTGGTTTGATTTTGACGTCTTCCATTGTGGTTTTCCTGTGTATTTCAATTTGATCTCTCAAATCATCCATAGTTGAAAAGGTTTCCACGAACTCTTGCTCTTTTTTCGTGTCTGCAGTAGAAATAACTATGCATCGCGTTTTTTTTGCATTGTTTCTACAGTGATCGTACATTGTTTCATTGGTTGCTCCAATTCCCCACAGCATAAACATTGGCGCCGTCCTCTCATGTTGGGGTGTTCAATGATTACCATTACCTGATTCCAATATAAACGACATATATTAGTGAGTTTTTCTGGACAATTCATAGTGGACATTGTTAAACTCACTGATGTGGAATTTTCCGACAAGGGTCCACCATTATCCAAATCTTCCAATTGAAACGAAACATTCATTATAGTTTTCAACATAGCATATAATTGAGTCAAGTCATTTTTTCTTGACACATTCCTCAACACACACGCATAATGATCAGCTTGAGTGTATTTTTCCCCGTTACTATCCACTTGATTATTCCAAATCGATTCGACAGTATTATCCTTACGTTTGTGTAAGTTGTACACCGTATGGTCGTACCGATGAAATGGTACTTTGACTCCCACAAATTGTTCCGCCATTTCGCGAGTATAAAAGTGAAAGTAAATCAAATCATTGTTAGCGTTGTAACTTATCGTTTTCACTTGGGCAATCATCGCCCATAACTCCTTCGAACCTTTCGACCGAGTCGCTGCAGCAGTGGCTATACTTTCTTGTATGCACTTCGTACTTAGAAAGGCCGCTTTAATCGGACTTTCACCTTTCATGTCCATAATCAAACAGCCTTCTACCTGTAGCCGTATAGTTTGAATTAAACGGACATGATGCTCTGGTGACATTATCCGCTTAACAAATTGAGGGATTCGTCTTGCAATAATGTTGCCTTCCAGCAGTCCTTGCACATTTGTCCACTCGTGATCAGTTCCATCTCTTAATTTGGTCGGGGCAAATTTAGCATATTCTCTCTCACAAAATTTCCGTAGTTCAGGAATCAACGCTCCATCGTAAATTTCCTTACGGAAAAGAAAATTAGTCGTGTTAACTTTCTACACGGTTGATTTTTCCTTGGGTGCAATTTTCGCCGCCCAACCTGAAAGTGGTGGCGGATCTTGCCCCGCTTGACGCACAGCTGCCTGTCCGATTATTTTCCGCAAAATTCCTTCAAATGTTTGGGCTGACTTCTGCGCACTGATAGCCGCACCAACAATTCGTTGTTTCCATTCCGTCCAATCCTGTTTCTCGTTGACCACAATGTGCTCAAATAGCTCCAGAAGACAGTCATTTTCTCCTTTTTTAAGTTTTGGCGAGCGTTTCACACTAGGGGACAACTCTCCCACATTTACAGGTGGGCCGGATAACTCCTTCACTTGACTCGTCGGGTCCACCGACATACCACCACTAGATGGTGGACCGGACCCCGGGTCCGGGACGCGCATTGTCGTAGTAGCTTTAAAGTTCTTTGTAGTTCGTCAATCCACCTGAGCCAGGTGAGTGCTATAAAGCAAATTGAGACAGACGGTGAATACTATCGATACTCAATACCAGAGATAGATACCAACATTACTCAGGGCGGTATCGGTACGGTACTCTTTTGAAGTTCCCGGTATCGGTATCGGTAGTGTTTAATACCGGTGGTAGTACCGGTTGTACTACCGGTACCAATACCGCACACCCCTGTGGGGGACATGTGACCAATCATGGCGAGGGCCGATCTTTTTGTCGGCTGCGCATTAGCTTGTTTTTAGTATTACCGGTACGAAAGCGGATCTTTTTGTCGGTTGCGCCTGGGTTGATTTTTCCGTCGCTTTATAAATCCATATTAGATGAAATACATCTAGCATGCGCTGATGGGTCCCCTGCGATGCTGTCGGCTCCTCATTTGACATTTTCGACATTTTGTCTCAAAGTTTCGATCATGTAGCGCTGTGGTGTACGCCTGGTGTGGTCTGTTTGCTGTCCGAGACTAGACGTCGTCTACTAAGTCGAGACAAGCGCTAGAGCAGCTATAACTGAAGTTGCAAAGTATCCGAGACGCTGCAAAGGAAAGTGAGGCAACGAAAACCCCGGAGATTCATACGCAAGTACGAGTGGATTCAAGCTCACGAGACGCAAAACGATGCAGTTGAAGCGCTGGTTCCAATTGGTTCCAATTGGATGTGCGAAGGGAGAAAGAATTGCAGAGTTTGCGTCACTGTCGCTGGTTTATGAGCCGACGCAGTTTTAAATCGTTCATACTGGTGCTTTAATTGCATGTGTTTGTTGTTGTTTGTTTCCGCTTGTTGTCGACATTTCCTGACGAGGATAGGAGTAAGGATGGGATAAGCACGAAAGCTAGGACGAAGTCCAAAGACTTAGCACTTACGAGTGAAGTCTTACAAGTCATATGATTCGGGCCGTTGCTACATAGTGGTACGAGGAAAACAAAGTGATCAGGGAGACTTAGAGATAACTTTGATAATTTTCAGCTTCTACCACTAACATGTGAAGTCTGCGCTGTTTCTGCTGCACCACTTCTTCATGGGCTCTCTTGAAAACGTTGACCAATAAAGAAATATAAGACATGGAGTGCAAACCGGTTTTATTTCCTCAGTACCAACTCACGAAGGAGCTTAGTCTATCCCACCCTAGACTCTAGATGCATCTCAGTCCATTTAAATGTTTTTCCAGATCGGTAAAACAGTGGAAACTTCATCACCATGCATCTCACCCGAGAAGCCAGCAAGTTGCTGACCTTCAGAAAAATAGGGCGTGCCGCCGGTCGGTGACATAGGATTTGTTCCACCCTGGCAAGATTTGCCCCCGCTGGTAACAAACACGATGTAAGTGACATACTGTCCCGACAAATACAGTGTAAAGCCAGTGACGTGTTCGCCGGAATCAAGTTTCTTTTGATCCACTAATTGACCGCTGCCGTGGTGAAGGGATTTTGGCACATTATTGTCCAAATAGCCGAGTTCGACTCCGGAGACGTGTCCGTTCTTGCCAAAGACCGAGATAGAGGTTACCTTCATCCCATCGAAAGAGATACCTTCATCCGAATAAGCACAGGCGCTGCTAGCAGTTAAAGCGAAAACAGCTAGCGTTTTCCAGACGAAGTGCATGGTGAACGTTCTTGTTGAGTAATGAGCAAATTTGAATATGAGCTATTGCATTATGATACGTCTCGCAACTTATCGCACCCGACCCAATTATAACCAAACTTAAAAAAAAAAACAATCACAGGTACATAGTCCAGGATGTCCCATCCTGTATCCTCTCATTACGCATGTGCTATTCCTTGCATTGATGTCCTGGCACGTTGATTGGCCACATAAATACTGGAATGTACGAGTTTTTTGCAACCAACAAGAAAATTGCAACAAGTGGTAAAAACTCGTGATAGTGACACACTGTCACAAAATAAAATAGAAAGTACTGTAAATTGGTTAAGTGTATTATCGACATAGAGGTTTTAACTCAACACTTTCAGCTTCACGGTGCTCAGTATTTTACGGGTCAAAACAATATGAGTTCGCATTACAATTTCTTTCTGAATGGCCAGCTTGTGCTTATGCATGAGAAAAGGATCAAGAATCGCACTTTAAACTGTCGTATTTTTTACATGACTCAGTCCGTGGCCTTGTCGTCAGAAGTGGCAATTACATAGGCAAACTGCGGTCAAATACTTTAAGAAAGAAAGTTGTTTTGATTGGAAACGATCGTCGAAAGACGTCTTTATGATGGTCATGTGGACTTTAACCAATATTTCTAGTCACAGAACAGAATACATAATCCACCTTGTTACTGTAACATTATACCAAGACAAGTGTAGCATGAGGCTGGTTAAAATACGTTAACGTACGAATTTTATCCAGTTCTGTGCCGTCGGCAGTACAAATTGAAGACCGAATCGACAAAGGTCACAATTATTCAATACTATGCAGATCAAGTAGCTCGCTCCGCGAGATGAGTTGCAAATGATACGTACTACCAACATTTGTTAGTACTCCCACCAGCAATGCTGCATGATGTCAGCTAGTGAGCCATACCTCCACGGCTTAACAAACAGCTTCTAGTTTAACATTCTTTGCCCGAGCCACCGTCAATCGGAATGTACCAGCAGTGCTTCGTCGCCACGCCGCCGATCTTGGTTGACTTAAAGCTCTCCTCAAATGTCCACGAGTCATCGGCCGTGTGATATTGCAGTTTCAGCCACTCCTTAGAGGCCTCCACAGACATAAAGCCATACTCGTGGCCACCGTAAGCCCAAACATTCTCGACCGATCCCTTCGCAAAATCGGGGATACCGCTGGCCGATTCCTTCTGGATACCACCACCAGCACCATTGGTCACGAAGTGCATCATAAGCGATGAAGAGTAGTCGTGGTTTTCACCGTGCGTGTGGCCGTTCAGCCAAAGCTGGACACCCGATTCTTTAAGAATGTCAAACCACTTTTTCATGCCTACTTCATCGTAGTGAGCATACGGGGAGTAGTGGCTATTGACTAACTTCCACGTCGCTTTAGAGGCAGCCACCTCCTTGGCGAGCTGTTTACGCGAGTCATCACTCCACTCCGTGAATTGATTAACACAAGCGTCAAACATGGCAGTGTCACCACCCGCACACAGTTCATCCCCACGAGCGACATTCTTGCATTTCTTGTCATTACCTTGAGCGTAGCCGTAGCATTGGCAACATGTCTGTTGGGCACCGTGAGTCGTGGCATCTCCGGCGTCACATTGAAAATGTCAATGCTGACACCAGAAGCTTCATCTGCGATTGAGTATACATAGAAATGGTCCTTTAAAACCCAGCGGTTGTCGTTTGGACTCGTGTACTCTGCTTGCCACGAAAACTTGTTCTTGAGTGCCGCCACTAATTCATCGGCGGACGAGCACTTAGCAAGGCCACTATCATCCGAACAGATGTAACTAGCACCACCATAGTCGTGGTTACCTAAAACATTGACCCACGTCACGCTCTTAATGTTTTCCCCCTTGTATTTTCCTTCGAACGTAGTGGTGAAACGCGAATCACGATCTTTCTTGCTATCAATGCCCGTCCAGTAAAAGTTGCCACTGTACACAATTGAGCACATCAGTCATTGGTTGGGGAAAAAGTTGACTCCATTCAACTATTTCTCTATGAGTCACCTACCCGTGGCTCATAATACACTTTGGAGGTGCAGATGCATTGCTTGCCTGCTGGTCCATAAGATTGGCCACAATATCCTCAGCATTGACATCGTAGTTATTATAAGTTGATGAACGGGAGCAACAGGAGTCCTGCGTGACGGTAGCGCCCCAGTCACCGATGGCAAAGGCTGAAAGTGTATACTTGGCTACAAAAAAAGATAATGGTGAGGATCGCAACGAATTGGCATCTTTTCTGTAATAATGTACCTGATGTAGGATCAGATGTCACACTTGATGCGCTGCCTGAGCTCTTTTTCTTGCTGGAAGAAGTGCCCTGATCGTCACCGG
>MIQA02024001.1:0-44703 GCA_001887855.2 Sclerospora graminicola
TCTAACAAGTAATCTAATGATAAAGATATCATTCAAATCAGCTTGATATTACATGTTTGTGTGATTAGTTTAGATTTAGTTATAGTATTTAACTCTAAACCACTCATAAATATATTCACTCTTAAACTTACCTTCTATCGCACAAGTAGCGTTATGTTTATATATTAATATATATATACTTAAGCGATCGATTAATTAATAAATTAATCAGTCTCTATTAAAGTTTATCCAAGGTAAACTAAGGAGGACCAAATTTACATTTGGTCCTACTCAAATTGCACGCTTCCTCACTGCAACTTAACAGTGTAAGCCGCGTAACAGTTGCCCTTTTACACAGGGCGTCTACTGCGGGTGGCTACGATGAAAGGAAAGAATGCAGGGCATCCAAACGCAGGGCGTCTACCGCAGGGCGGTTACGAAGCTAAAGGCAACTTCAACTGCATCTTAAAACATCGCTCGGAAAAACGCGTGAACTTTACACGCTCTAGTGGCTTGGTCATTACATATGCCACTTGATTGTTTGTCGGCACATGTTCCGTCTTAAGCCTTTCTTCTTGTATCAATGTCATCACATAATGATACTTGTTTCATGTGCTTGACATGATAATGTTTACCAGGCTTCTTCGCAAGATATATGGCTGCCATGTTGTCGCAATATATCTTCGGTGTTAGTGTCTTGAAATATAACCCCTTGCAGAACTTGTGTACCCACTGCAAGTCCCTTACACCTTCATGCATCGCATAGTATTCAGCTTCCATGGTGCTTAGTGCATTGATTCCTTGTTTGCGTGATCCATAGCCGATCACAGCTCCATCCATCATTGTTACGTAGCCGCTGATGCTTCTTCGATCTTCTTTATCGTTAGCATAGTCTGCATCCGTGTAGACAGTTAATTCAACTGCTTCTACAGGTCCTTGGCGTATCACCATCAGCAAACCAAAGTCCTTGGTTCCTTGTAGGTATCTGAAAACTCGTTTCTCTTGTGCATAATGTTCTGTCGTATGGTTGCTCAAATATTGCCTCAACCTTCTCACAGTATGCGCAATGTCCGGCCGTGAGCCCGATACCAAGTCCTGCAGTGCTCCAACTGCCTCTCGGTATGGCTGTTCACGAGTATCTTCCTTATTAGTGACGGTATACGTCGCCGCTTCAGGTGTTGGCGCTGGATTACACGTCGCCGGATGGAACCGCTTTAATATTTCTACAATGTATACTTCTTGACGGAAGAATATAGTCACGGCATGTCGGTCTATTGTCACCTCGACACACAATAGATACTTGACTGGTCCAAGCTCTACCAAATCAAACACTTCCTTGAGTTGTGTCCTTACTTGATCACAATCAGCTTCATTTCCCATGAGCAATAGGTCATCCGCGTATACAGTGAGCAGCATATCAATCTCCCCCTCTTGGAATCGGGCGTACAGGCCCCAGTCGCACTCGACTCGAACAAAGTGTAGACGTCGTAGTCGATCATGTAACTTGCAATTCCATACGTTAGGAGCTTGTTTTAATCCATAGAGAGCCTTGACTAACTTGCACACATAGTCTTGTTTGTTGTCTTCAAAGCCACTCGGCTGTTCCATGAGAACTTCTTCCTGTAAGTCTCCATGTAAGAAGGCTGTCTTCACATCATATTGTAGTACCACCCATCTTTGCTGTAGCGCAAAGTATAGTGCCGCTCGAATAGTGTCGAATCTGATCACTGGTGCATATGTCTCGTAATAATTTATGCCGTAGACTTGCTTGAATCCATGCACCACTAGCCGTGCTTTAAACCGTTTCACGTAGCCCTGCTCGTCCCTCTTAAGTGCATACACCCATCGAATCGTGATAACATTGTGGTCCTTGCACTTCGTCCTTCGCGGTACTAATATCCACACATCATGTTTCTTCAATGATGCCATCTCTTCATGCATAGCAGCTAGCCAGTAGTCTGCGTACTGCTCATCAGCAATAGCCTGCTTGTAGGTCTGTGGTACCTTGATCTCATCTGCAAGAAGCTTGTCTTTTGGCTGTGTCACGTAGCCCTCATATGCGCCCTGCGCTAGCTTCTGCTTCCTTGCCTTCTTGGATATCACATGATACACTTGCACATAGTCCTTGTACTTCGAATTAGGCCTCCGTTTTCTTGTAGGTCGTATGTCTTGTACACGCTTCGTTGTGGAGTCCAACTCCCCCTGACCTTGATGTACACTTCAACCGGTTCTAGGCTGGTATCCTGTCTTGTTGCCACTGGATTATCTTCGGCAAACTCAAGACTTCTCATGTCTTTCCGCATTTTGACGAACGAAGATTCAGATGGCAGCTGTCTAGCTTCATCACCATAGGCATTGTCCAGAAGTATCTCCATGTATTTCGACTGTATTGTAAAGTCTTCTTTGAATCGTATGTTGTCTTGCCTTGCTGCTCCAACAGCACCAGTTCTAATATCCATGAGCTTGTACCCTTTCGTGCTCGATGAATATCCCAGCAGGATCCCTGTTCTTATCCTGGTTCTCAGCTTCTCTTTTCGCTTACGTCTTCCGTCCAATATGTAGACGAACTCCACGCAGCCCCATGTTCGTAGATGTGATACATCTGGTCGTTCTTCATACAATAGCTCATGTGGTGTGTGATCTCCAATTGTCCTCGATACTGTAACATTCCATGTATCCACTACATGTAGTAGGCACTCACCCCATAGGGTATAGGGAAGTTGTGTAGCTTCTAGAAGAGTCCTAATCATCGTTACGATGACACCATTCCATCGATCTGCCACACCATTTTCTTGTGGGCTGTATCCGTTTGTGGTCTGTGTCTTGATCCCTCTTTGACAGCAATACTCTTGTAGCTCGGAATTAATCAGCTCTGTCCCTTGATCAGCAAACAGTTCTTGCACCACTCTTCTCTTGTGTTTGAACTCTGTGTTCAAGCTTGTAACTAGCTTCTTAATGTTGTTTACTGCACTTGACTTCTTGTCTAGTAGGAACGTCCACTTGTAACGTGAGTATTCATCCACAATAAGCAAGACATATCTGCTTCCACATATCGCACTCTTCTCTTCAATTGTATCCACATCCATGTGTAGCCGTTGTAGTGGTCTTTCGGTCTTCTTAGTTTTAAATGGATAATGCATTTGTCTTGTTTTCGATACTTCACACGGAACACAATCATAGTGGTTCAACTCCTTATTGATCTTAATGCCCTGCACCAAGTTATCGCTTTCCATCTTATGAAGTAGCTCCATCCCCACATGGTTGTAACGACGATGCCACGTCTCCATGTTAGCCTCTGCCTTCCTTGCTTTCTTGCTTGCACTCTTAGTTTCTTCAATGGTTGTCGTAACGCCATACGTTCCCATGGCTATACGGGCAGGGTGAGGGGAGAACATGCGGTAGATACCCGCCATCTTCATGAATCTTATCTTGAATGTCACCGAGTCCCTGCTCCATTCTCTCTTCAAGCAGCACACCTTCTGGTTGCGCGAGATTGTCATTCGAAAGCCTCGCTCTTGTATTAGTTCCAGCGATATCAAGTTGACTCGTGCCCCTGGCACATACCATACGTTCTGCAAAATACAGCGTTTTAATGTGTTACCATCTTGTATCATGATCACCACGCTTTCTTTCTATTTTACGGTGACATGAGAACCGTTCATCATCACTAGCTGGCTTCCTTCAACCTCTTGAAGGTGCGTAAAACAATCGCGTACGCCACATAGATGTACTTGGCTTCCACAGTCTAGCTTCCATTCAATGATGTCTTTTGGTGTTTTCTCCACATCGGTCGTAACCATGAGTACAAATTCTTGTTTTCTTCCATGGTTTGGTTGGCTGTAACCTCGTCCTTCTTGTCTTGGACGGCTATTGGCACGTGCTTCATATCTTGAATGGTTTTTGCCACGACCTTCATTTCTTTGACGACCATTGCCACGACCACCTCTGTGGTTATTTCCACGGCTTCGGCTTATCTTCTGCTTCTATAACGTGAGCGCCCTCTTTGTCGTTGCGCATCAACACGTCTTCCATTAGTGCAGTCGCGTGCAGAGTGTCCGCGTTCATTGCATACGCGGCATAAGCTTCGCCTTATAGCTTTCTCAATATTTCGATTAGTACTTGTACTTCTCATGCTTGGTCCATGGCCCGCCCTGCGTGCCTCGACATTGTTAAACTTGTAGTGCGACCCCGCGCGCTCCATCACGTCGTTGACCATTATAGTCGTACATCCTTTCTGCTTGAAAAAGTCGATTTCTTACTTGAGCCAGCGTTCATTCTGCGCCAGGATTCAGCGCCTTCATTCTTGAATATTCGTTACCCAATTCAGGATACACACTCGCTGCTCTTGTCAGTAGTATCTCGCCAAACCTTTTATTCGATATTGGGCCACCAGCCTTCTCTAGTTCCACGGCAAGCTTCACCATGTTGATGATGTAGTCTTCCATACGTTGGTTGTTCCGCAACTCCATGCTCAGCATCTCTTGTAGAACGTCAAGCTTGCATCTCATCTACTTCGGCTAGTATCGCATTGTACAGCAGATGCGCCTGTCCTGTCTCGATCGCATTGTTCAGCCTTAATGCGATATTCGCGCTTAGTGAGTCCACGAGAAACAAATACGCCTTCATGTTGCGTATATCCCAGCATCGCTCAGCATAACTGTTTCTCATAGGCTGCGAAAGATTCGAAGTATCTTCGAATCTTTCGCGGCCTTCCACAAGCTCTAACATCCATTGCGCGGCAAACTTCGCCCTGAGCTTTAACTTCCATAATGCGCAGTCGTCAGCGCCCGTTAACTCTGGTACACGGATGTCGCTGCTCGTGTCCTTATTCACCATTTGTTCTTCGTCGTCTGTTGTATGCGTTGTTGCTTGATACTTGTCGTAGGATGTAGAGATGTCTGTCTTTACCTTGCAACAACTTTCTTCTTGTTTCCGTAGTGCGACAATGTCGAATGGGGTGGATCCAGTTACGTTTTCTTTTTCTTCTGCGAGTTGTTCTCTGGGTTCGGGTCTGACCCGCGGTTCAGGCCAATCAGCATCACCGGTTATTGGGCTCATAACCTGTTGGGTTTTGTCACTCGTTGTATCCATGTAACTTTAGTGACTTCAATGTGTAAGTACTTAATAGTACTTAAGTAGTATTAGTAATAGTACTACTAATAGTAAAGCAGAGTTACCTGCTATTACTATGCACTTCTACAGTCTATTCTGTAGGACAGTGAAAGTGTTAACCCCGTTACGGTCGGTGCCTGAATGGCCCCGGGGACTCAAGGTGAGGTGTGCAGCGCCCTTCGCTCCACCTGTGAGATTGTCAACTGACACCTCACCTTGCACGCCCTATTTTAAATTAGTTAAACATGAATATAATATGCATATACAAATATCTAAATATATGTTGAAGTTGAAGTTGCCTTTAACTTCATAACCGTCCTGCGGTAGACGCCCTGCGTCTGGGTGCTCTGCATCCCATTGTATATGTAACCGCCCTGCGGTAGACGCCCTGCGTCTGGATGCCCTGCACCCATTATGTATGTAACCGCCCTGCGGTTGACGCCCTGCGTCGCACCTCCTTGACGTCCCTGCGTCTTGGGTGTCTTTCCTTTATGTGTCCTTTCAGCAACTTGGTCGTTTATCCGATCCGGATATATGACAACCACTGACCAGCTTCCGCTGAGAACAGATACCGGTACCTTTCCCCTTCCGATTAGACCTCAGACCGCTGGTATTCCTCTCCCGAACTGGTTGCATCCGACTCCCTTGCAACCATACGAACAGCACGGGATATCCTGGTCGATGGCGACTTGCTTCCTTGATCCAGGTTAAAGCGTGAACTGTACCTGCCCATTCCAACTGCTGCCTTGAGACCTCGCTTCTTCGCCATCTGTTAAGTCCGTAGCGTCAGTTCTAGCTCCGTAGTATTTTTTAGTCGTAGCAGCGTGAGCTGGTCTGCCAATTCCAGGTCGTCCAGCACACTGATGAGGTGTCCCACACGTTCCTGAGCAGCTTCCGACCGGCTAGCATCAAACGATGGGGATATTCCAAAAAAGTCTTGTCTGTTCTCTTTTTGGTAGGAAGTACTGACGCGCTACTGACATCCCCATCCACAGTATTGTTCACCAAATGCTTCAACCAGTTGTTTCCTATCATTTTGGACTTCTCGGCTAAGCTGCTGGATCCAGATTTTTGCTGGTCTCTTCATCAGATCTCCGAACATTAAGCATTTCTCATAGTCCGGTGAACGATCTCTGAGGAATTTAGACTTCGTCTTGCTTAGCCATCCTCGGGCCTGGTCTTCGTCCAAGTCTCGTCCAGTAAAATCTTTCGGCTCGGACGTAGCTGACATCCGGACCCTGGTGATTGCACCTGAGTCCGGGTCGAAAGCCTGGACTGATGCCATATTGGCTCGGCGAGATATTCCTGGATCAAGGTCACCCGGATCATAGTGGCACCTGGCTGGCTTGACGGACTCTATGTCCACATCCGTGAGTGGCGGCTTGTTATTCGGTGGCCGTCCGGGTCGGCGACCAGGCCGGCGACTAGGCGGATCAGGATGTGACACACTCTGTCTCGACTGCACTGATTCCATGTCTTCGTCTACCGATCCCCTTCCATAATGCTGGACTGGCCCAGGCCCCCGTCTTTCCCGGTGGGCAGGTTGGTCATGTGGTCCTGGACTGGAGCGGACAGCATTGGACCGACGCTGCTCCTCCGAGTACCTTTGTATCATGGCCGAAACCATATTCTGAAGGTGGTCCGGCACCTGAGGCCCAGCTTGAAACCAACTCGAGAAGTAACCTGGGGACCAGCTTAGGGACCGGTTTGGGATTCGTTCTTAATTCCCAAATCCACGACTTCGCCTTTTGGGTCTGGATCCGCCGCCGTCTTCGGGGTCCGGACATTATGCTGTCTGACCTCTTTCCGATCGGGAACACCTGGATCTTCGTTTTCTCCAAACTTGGTGGCCATTGCCAGGCGTGCTGCTCCCCTAAGACCAAGCGTCATACTGGTAATATCCACAGATGAATGCGTCGAATCTACCTCCGAAGGGGCAGACTCGTATTTAAAAGAACCTGAATGTATCCCAGCTAGTCTGCCTGCTACCGGTTGTGAAGGTGGGGTCGCATTTGCTGTTGCTGCCATCTTTTGAGGTTGAGAGCGACCCACTAGCGGTATCAGGCAGTCGTGAAGCCCACCGGATGCTTCTTTTAGCTTGTCCGCCTCCTGGTCGAATAACTGGTTCGGGTCAAGAGCACCGGTATTGGTGTCGGCGGTCAAACAGTCCTCTTATAAGGGCTACGTGGCCACTTGAAAAAGATAGGGGAGAAACGGGAACCTTTATTCCACCCAGGATTTTGGGTCGGGTTATCTTCTGGACCCCATCTGTCCGCAAGAACTACCCAACTCTCTAAGGTGGTAAGCACGCTCCAGATCGCCTTATGTGATAGGCTATCAATCTTTTCTTCTTCTTCTTCAAAACGTGGTCTATCCTTATGGGGTAGACGATCTGGTCCTTGCCCGTCCAGCTTTTTTTTGGTTGGTGACCTGGATGTTGGTCCTGACCAGCTTTCCCAACTGGTCATATCCAACCTTCGGTTCTTCTTTCTTTATTTTTTCTTCTTGGTTATCCATCACACGCATTTGTTTCTTCGGATCATGATCAAAACCATGTTACTCCCTCGGACTATAGTGACCCGCACCATAGTCCGAGCCGGCTCCAGCTAGGTCATAGTGATCAGCACTATAGTGACTTGATCTATAGTCCGGGCCAGCTCTAGTTGGAGTATCCAGGGGAGTAACTTCTTTAATGTCGACCTCATACTCCCCCAATATGAGCCGACCATCGCATCCTTCAATCTTCAGCAGCATTGGGGGCGATATGCCTTCCCAATGCAGCTGACACAACGTCCTCAACAAATTTAACTGGTTTTAGTTTTTCGCTCACTAGGGATTCGCAGTGATATCCAGGGTCGCCAAGAGATCCGGTCACGCGCACCATTGTGATGTAGTCACTCTAGGAAATTCCTTCCGAGATACGAGCGGTAACAGAAATGAAAAGATGATGGGTAGACTCCCAGATGGCTTGCCATGCCGAGAGAGATACTCCTTACAAACCTCCCGAAAATCCGCGAACCAGCCGACATGGGGTAGACCTATGTCTGGCATTTCTGTCGCCAGTACGGCCCAGGGTTTGCGAGACAAGATCGCGTCCAGCGGCCCGATCGCCACAAGCTTGGAATTCCAGTCCGTGTCCTTAGGCGTAGCGGGTGCCGGTGGAATTATCCACAACGGCGGGCGAGTCAAAGCCCGGGTGACAAGGGCACCAGTGAGATTTTGGATACGCAAGCCCTCCAATTGCGTTTTAGACCAAGGGAAAGCCGCCGTCAGCTCGGGGGCCGTCATGACTTTCCGGCGGGGAATCCACGACAGGGGAGACTCCTCTGAGGACTCCTTGGATTCGTTCTCGTCGAACGCGAAGGGGTCCGGGGAAGGTGACCCCTCGTAACCCTCGGCGGCGGCCTCATCATAGTCCATTTCCGGTAGGTCGGGCGCTCCCTCCCCATCGGGAGAGGCAGTAGACAGCCTTGAGGGTCATGAGGAGAGACTCTAAGGAGAGCCGGAGCAGACGGAGCTTTAGACGAAGATCTTGTGACGCGAGGACGATGGGGGGATTTCCCAGAAGCCAGCGGAACCGGGATCGAAGTGGGGTTGGGGCCCGGCCCGTTGTCTCCACGATCCTGGGCCACGCTCGCTGGCGCGGCGGACCGTTTAGACCGCTTGACCTCCACGGGGGGATGGAGCGACGCAACCCGGCTGGACCGACGTTTTTTCTTATGTACAGGACGATCTTCAGGGGACGATAAAGAAGCCGCCGACTCGCCGGCTGGCACTGGTGGCGGGTTAGGGTTTCGAGAAGTATCCCAAATCCGTAGACGAGGAGCCTTTCCCGTGCTACCGGTCACCGATTCTGGGGCGGGCGTCTCCGCTCTGGATGTCCGGACGCCTTCAGTAGAACCCGCGGCTGACGGGAGAGGTGGCGGAGCGGAAGCTGCCGGATCGGGATCCCGCGGACAAGCTAAGTCGAGGAGGTGCCTAATAGCCTCCCGGATTGGGGGGGAGCCCTTCATTAGACGTCCCACCCGAGTACCCGACGCGATTAGCCGAGCTCGACCTTCCTTTATGGAGGATAGACAGTCTGTACGCTCCTGCGCAAGCTGGGAAAACACCTCCCGGGCTTCACCCACACCCGATTGGGTCTCGGCGTACGCGGCCTCAAGCTCCCAAATTCGACGCTGGAGTTCAGGCGATACAGAGGCCGACTGGTACAGCGTCTTCTGATGCTTTGTCAGCTTTTTGGCGAGCCGGATCCGGCGATACTCCAAATTGCCCAGCTCTATCTGCGAACTCTCCAATCGTTGAGAGAGTTTGATGTAGTTCTCGTAGCGCGCCGTCAACTCGCGCGCGGCTTGAGAGGACTCGAACATCAAGACGCGGAAACACGTGACATTTTGTTCTGAGAACACATACAGAGTGAGCGAGTTGGGAGATGGTCCTGAACAGGCGAAAATGTACTTACTCTGGATTTTCAAGGCGGCCATGGCCTTCTGGTTCAGGATGCGCTGCGAGTCCGACAGCTGTTTGAAGTGATCCCTTTCTTGCTTTAAGAAGCTCGGTTTTCTCACTTTCCAGTCGGCTGATGCGGTCCCGGGATTGGAAGGTAGCTAGTACCTCCCGGACCCGGGCCTCATCCGCTTGCTGACTAGCCAACCGTGCGGTCAGAGCCAACTCGTGTTAGTCTTCTCCAGGCTAGCCACTTGAGCGGTCAGAGCAGCAATTTGAGCTTGCAGGGTAGCCACGTCGGGATGCCCTGGACGACGCTCTAGGCAGACAGGGCGGGCATCTGGGCATACGACCGATGGCTGCGTAGTGGTCGGGGAGTGTCCCGGCAGGGGATCAATGCGGGCGTTGTCGCGGTCGGACATAGGGACAGTGGAAAATCGAAGTGTGAGAGATGTGGCGAGCTCGTGCCTCAACCGTTGTGCGGCTGCGACAAGGCTCAGGGGCGGCTGTGGTGAAGTGACCCAGAAATTAACGGACTAATGATAGTCCTGATTGGTTGAAATGTCGCCCTTAGCTGGATGCCCGGACCGATCAATAGGGGACGCGATCGGAGGGCCGCCGGATGCATCTACGAGCGGCCGGACGGCGCCAGGCTTGGAATCAGGCCTGACGAACGCGACGGAAGGCGTGGATAGTTGAGCTAGCGAGCTAAGCGGACGGGACGACCGCGGATGGCGGACGGCCGAGGGGCGGATTGGTGGCGGATTGGTTTGGAAGGTATGAGCGAAAAGGGGCCTGAAGGAGGATGAGTGTTCTAGTGGATGAAGGAGGCACCCGGATCGGATGAGAAGCTGCCAAGGAAGTGCTAGCGCCAGCAGCCAAGGAGCTCGGATGGATGGCCATCCGGCCGAGCCGGCCGGGTACAATGTACCAGCCGGACTGGTACCAGCTAGGTTCGGTGTACCGGCCGGGCTGGTACCATCTGGGGTTGGTGTACCGGCCGAGCGGGTACACAAAAATCGGAGTTAACCGGGCTACTTCGGGTAAGACACATGACTGGTCAGCCGGGCTATTTGAGGTAGGTTACAGAAAAGGGAGTATTGAAAATCAGTATACGTTTCGCTTTCTTAGACACAAGTCGCTTTTATTGGCTCACAGCGGAGGGCTAACAAGGTTCCATCTTGCTGCTATTGGTTTGCCCGGGGAAGGTTAAGTTAACCCACCGGAAGTCCCCTGACCAGGAGTCGCGGCGTCTTCGTATACTCACCTCAAGTCGCCCGTGTTTTGAACACGGTATTAAGTATTGGGAAGTGGTGACATTTTGGCCTTCTGTGAAAGAGTGTGGAGTTATATTTGGATTCCCGTTTACATACACATTTGGATTCACCCATCATTATTATTGGTTTAACTGACCGATCGACTATTCTCGGCCCAGCCGGCACTATACAAAGTCCAAGTATATTGCCCGAGAGCTCCCCGCTGACGATTCCCACCCAGGAGCTACCCCTAACCCTAACCCTCATCTCCCTATTCGACGGATTTACACTTTTCGCCCCAGGGTCCACCAAGAGAGCAAACCGCCAGTACTGACGGGTACACAAGGTGAGCTTCAACATGCAACACCCGAGTCGTCACGATCAAGCGGATGGAAATGACCGATCCAGCCGGCCGGATGCCGGACCGGATCATGACTCGGATGGACGGAGTCCCCCTCCGACAGTCAGTCGTCTGCCCCCCCCCGTGGGTGTTCGTATCTCAGGAAGAATTTCCGAGAGCGACTACACCACAATACATCTTGCTGCAGTGTCAGCGAATGTCACCGCCGCGCAAACAGCGCGGATATTCGTTGACACGGTAGAGAACAAAATCTCGGATAGAGATCCGAGATTCACAGTACGTTCTGGCCAGGAAACATTCTAACGTTTGGGCACCACTTGAACATGTCAACTGCGGATCATCTGGAAACGGATGGGCAGACAGAACGCATTAATCGCGTTCTCGGAGACATGATGCGTTGATACGCGCATGCCTTCGAACAGTGGAGTGACTTATTGCCACTCACTGAGTTTGATATTAACATCTCAGTACATGCTTCAACGAAGCATACACCATTCTACGTGAAAGCCATGAGGCATCCACGAACCCTAGCCTTACTTGGCTGTATGCCAAATCTATGTGGGGTAAGGACCTGCTCAAATTTTGAGCGAGTCGGTGCGCAAGTTGCAACAGCAACTTGAGTATACGAGCTTCAATGACTCCCGACCTACCCCGGGCAAACCAATAACAACTAGAGGGGACTTAGTTATCCCTCTGCTATAAACCAATAGCGACTTGTGTGTTTATAAAGTGAAACGTAAAAATGATTTTTATTCCTACAATCCAGTATGAACCTTAGTGTATCATACACCGAAAACGGTAGCCCACCTGAATCTTTCATATCTTCACCCTGGTCACCCGTGTATCGTATACCAAATATGGTGACCCAACTGCATCAACAACATTTTCATCCTGTTCACCTGATTGACTTATAATGACCCGACCAGTCTGCTACGGTGATCTAACGCGCCAGGCATCACCGAAGCCTCTCGCACGACCCTGGACCGGTTACCGAAGAATCGAGACGCGTCCAATATTGAGCTGTGTCAACATTCAACGACACTTACAAAGATAAGCAATATGCCACAAAACAGAAGCGGCATGTCGACGAAATGGGTCAACAAACGTAAATTCGATGCATGGGAAGACAAATTAAGCGGACGGAGAGCATTAACCGCCGACACATCACGAAGAGACAGAAATGGCTGACAGAATATAACAATACTTTTCCGGATAATCAGGGAAGATGGACATTACGGGCGATAGAATCCAAGCTACATCACTACAGGTGTTAGAAAACAATAGGTCCACAACCGAGGAACGCGATGATACGTGCCGTGCGGCCTCACGGTGGATTAAAGAAGAAGACGATGTACTACTGACTTTTGTGAAAAAAGGGGACAAGGATTACAAGCTCATCAGTCAATATTTGGCACAAGAAAAACAAGCGCACAACTGGCCAACGGTATCACGGCCGAAAGTGGCGGTAGAGCGACGATTGAGACGATGACAAACAGAAAAAGGAAGAAAAGCGCGATTTACAATACACTGGGAAAATGACCAAGCAAACATATTGCGACAAGCAATAGCACACGAGCAGCCAAAATTTGTGGCATGCCGTCAAATGTCTAGTAATACAGGGATACCCGGACGGTATATTCACACACGATGGATGGTGTTCGAAGTGCAAGCTGATAATGTGTTAGACAACGAAGGAGTCGAGTCTAATTTTGTGGATCACCCATAAATTATTTCTGGTTGAGACACATTTACATGGACAATCAATCAGCAATCAAAGTCTGGACTTGCACCAACCCCCGCCTGATCGGTGGGTCGATGAGGAAGAAAATACTAGTGAATGTACGTCTCCTGCCATGGGGTGTGAGAACAAGCGGGTGACGACTTCGTGGATTAGACTATCGAGGATGGCGAGATAGAGTCAGCTGATTCAGTAGAAAATTTGGAAGTGTTAAACCAAAGACAAGTGGATGACGCGGCAGAAACGACAGAGGTGGCGAGAATGGAGATTACCGTGGAACATTTGTCACGATTTGGAAGTTCCTGGGATGTCAGAGAGACGATAGATGTACTTGAAGGGACTGAGTATGATACTGATAATGATGGAAATCAATCAGTGGTGAAGAAAATGATCAAGCATGTAGCAGTGAGGAATTTGATCACGAATTACAAGAACCAGAAGATACTGTTTTGGATTTGTTATCCCTTTGGAAAATTTAGACGAATCATAAACGGGTTTTATAGACTTACGAACTCAAGCTATTATACCATTCGCCAATGGAAAGAAAAGTGGACTTACATCGACTATTTGAAGCCGTGTGTGGAAGTGTCGTGTGACAAAAGAGTCTACATTGCATGACGTATATGAGTCATCCTTATGCAGACAACGAGAATGGTATAGCTACATCAATAGAAATACCAGAGGTTGTGATCGAGGTACTAAGAAGCAATTCGTGCAGTTACGGCAGGAGGAACGATCTAGTCGTGTGACGTTAGGGAAGTGCGATTAATGATGGTAGCAGCTATTCTGTTGCGACGTGATTGATCCTAATTAGCTGTGTTTCTACGCGTTTGCTGGGGAAGTCCATATGGGCCTTGTAGAGGCATGCTCTGTTGACTGATGATAGACACCAATGATTCACAATTGAAATGTACAGGTAACAGTCGGCACTGGAAATACCTCCAAGACTATGAAGTATATTTGGACGCTTTTGAAACGAATGTGGACTATTGGTTAGCGATGGTATTAGCTGCGCATAGCGATGCGTGGTGCAGTACCTCCGATGAATACCTAGCAGCTGCAGAAAGCACTAATCAGGTGGTACAATTGAAAGTTACTAGTTATGGAGTGGGTCACTTGTTACTGAACATTGGCCATATCACATTACTGACATCACAGTGGAACATGTAATGCCATTGATCGGTAGTCTCATGTATGTACCATTGTGTAATAAGTGGAAAATTTTGGATAAATGCGTACAGGTAATGAAGGAGGGTTGAATTCTTACGATGAACGCGAATATGTGAGTATGGGAATTGGGATACTCATGGGTGGCTAGCCAACAGTGATCCTGACGAACGCTTACGTTTGGCGACCTTCGGCTGTGTGCGAAAAATCTTTTTTGGGAATTTTTCTTGATTTGTGGACTATCTCACGTATTGTTGGATTAAGTACAATTTTTTTTGGATACTCTACGACGGTCCGGCTCGTGAATGTGACCGGGTATTATAACCCATAATGGTTTTGAGCTAAGACGACCGAGATCGCCCACCTGTTCGCATATAATATCATGACCAGTAGCTTGTCGGGGTCTAATTGCTTAAGAACGGGGTCGTGGCCATCTTTGCTTTCAACACACTGAATGCAACCATGGCCCGTTCCATATGATTTTCCGATCGGAGCAGAGGCTGATCGGTCGACTGGTCACCCGGACAGGTCGAGTGTTTAGCGTGGCAGACTGGTAGGTCTTTGTGACCTGCAATGCTTCAAGTCGGTCGCACTCCTGCAGCATACGGCGATCTACCTTCAATTCATACAACATAGCTGCGTAAACCGAGAAGTCTTCGATGAACCGGCTGTAGTTACCCAGGAAAGATTACAGGGCCTTTAACGATCTGAGAAACGGTATGACTTAGATATTTGGGATTAGCTTCTAACCCTCTAATCGACACATTACGACCCAAGTAAGCGACTTTCGGTCGGCTCCAAAAACGTTTGGCCACGCGGATTGACAAACTTCAAGTAATCGTGCGACCTTCTCACACAGTGCGTTCCATGATATGGCCGTGATCAGGATATCATCTATGTAGGATCGTCTTGCCAAGACGAAGGGTTTCGGATCCCGATCAGGCCCACCCTCGGTAGATACTTGCACCTCAGTAGTTTCTGATCGGTACTGATCTGTACAGGGCATTGTCGGTCAGCCTCTGCTAAATCTATGGAGCGTTTTTCTATCCGAACGTGATTGGGTTAGATGGAGACATTGATGCCGTCTGGATCGAAACTATGAACACAGCGATGGATGACAATAAAAGCTTGACGCTGATTGTAAACAAACGTATTCCACCGACAAGGTTCATGAGACTAATATTTTGAGATATCGGTCCTCATAAATGCCAGTTTTGCAAGCAGGCATCATCTACATGCACAATAGTCAGATAAGTTGGGCTTGCGTCGTCGATATTGACTACGGCAGCGTAGAAGCAATGCTAAAGCCAGTTATCTACCAGATCTTTTCATAAAGTACACATAAAATATGTTATCAGCGCATGAAGCAACAAAAGCTGCAACAGTTATTACGCTGTTTCCTATTGCAATGGCCGAGATGCTATGGCGTTTACTGACTAGTCAACTGAGTTTGATTGACGAGCAAAAAAGCATGAAGTCCTGGAGAATGCATTTGTCTTGTAGGCACTACCTTGTCCAGTAACAAGGGAACGGATGCCCGAGCGCGGTTTTCAACGCATTAGAATACTTTTTGCAAGTACAAAATCTTCAAATGCGTTGAACAGGCCGCTAAAACGTCGCTGCTAATACAAATACGGCGGCGATGACTGACACTTCGAACGTTTTGATTTATTCTACGATACCACGCGAAACGAGTTGGCGAGCTTGAAAGATCAAATACTCGCGACTTTACTCACAACGTATCGTGTGTTATCTGTTCTTGCGGTGCATACAATGGACTCTCCTTGTGTACAATCGAGCGTAGACATGATGTTGCAAAAGAAGAATCCGACACTGTTAGTTGGTCCAAGCGGTTGCAGCAAATTCTCATTCTTTCACGAGCATACGGAAGGTCGTGAATGAATGAGAATTTGCTGGAACCGCTCGGACGATGCATTTACCTTTGAATATGTCAACATGCATCGCTTGCGGACGCGAAGAAGCTTCAAACATGCCTCGAGCAGTTTAATGAGAAGAAGTCGGGAAGTGCATTTACCAACACCCTACATTATCGATGACTTGAATACATCAATAAGTTTGGGACTCAGTCAGCACTTGCACTGTTGCGGCAATATCTGAACTATTTTTCATGATACGACCTACACGATTTGCCCATGGAGAAAGCAATTCGCGACGTTCAGTTCTCAGCTTCCATGAATCCTACGGATGGCTTGTTTTTGATTTATCATCACTTACATCGTCAGTTTTTTAGTCTTGTGCCTCAGTCTGCGATATAAGGAAGACCTCACAACGATCTACTCAACTCTATTGAATCTGCATCTGAGAGACTTTGCAAGCAATATCCAGAAGCTTCATTCCTCAATTCTTACAGCGACAATGGAGCTACATGCACAGGTACGAGCAACGTTTCCCCCAACCGCGACGAATTTCCACTATGTATGCACGACCTCTGCACGTTGTTTCAAGGTTTTTTGATAACACGTCCAAAGAGATACGTGACTTTGTGGCAGTTCTGCCGTGTATGGATTCACGAATGTTTCGGAGTCTCGAGTGATCGGATCAGTTCATTCCGTAAAGTTGAACGATTTACTGAGATTGCTGAGGAGCAGACTAGGCAGAGAGCTTCGCTCATCCTATCATTTGTGTAAACTTCTTTGGTGAAGGAGATATGTCTTTTAATTGCGCTCCTATTACCGAGAAGATTCAATTGACTGGTTTCTTGGAGCAAATTTTAGCGTCGAGACGGACTCATCCATTGCTTCTTGCGCAAGTGAATACGTCGCCATCATCGTCGTCTTAAAGTTACCACCTATTGAGTTCCCAAGAATGCCATATACCCACAGTCATTGCATTTGTTGCCGAGAAGTGTTTGTCCGCGTCATTTGTTTAGTAGTTAACAAGTCTTTTACACGAGTTAAGAACATTATGTGGAGTCAATCTGGAGTCGACTCACTCCACTCGAATTGATCTGGCCAAGTAAACCGGGTCAAACGGGGTTCAAACCAGCCCCGCACCGACTTGACAATATTTGTTTCCAGGTTTGGGTTAGTTGAAGTGAGTCCCAGGGGCAACCTAAATAGGTTAGCACTTTTTGCCGTCTCCCGCCCAGTAAAAAAGCAACTTTTAAATTCTATTTGGCTTGAAACTGGGTCTCGAAAGGATATGCACTCGCTCGTAATCGTGTCTCGCGTGTTCAGCAATGCCGATGTGTATCAATGTCGAATCGAAATGTATATAATGGCGGTGAGTCTGATAGATGAATATCACACGCACCTGGTTGGATAATAACATTTTGGGTTGTCCAGGTGTCCCCGTGCACGTGCAGTTGCGCAACAATGTTTAAGTGCTGCCTCCACACTCCAGACGCTTCTCTGGTAAGCAAACTAAAAAAAAGTATCGTGCTTTGTGGTGTGAAACTAAATTTTGGTATGCTCATGTAGTGCTTTTTCCTGTTGGTGTTAATTACAGGGTTGTGGGGGATACTAATATTGCTAGAGTATTTTCACCGTTATTAGTCCACAAATCTGAGAAAAAAGGCTAGACCTTACAGCTACTGCAATCAATGAAAATGATAAAGTAGTGTAAACCGAATCATTGTTACATCAATATGTTTTCCACGTGCACGAGAGTGGTGTGTTACCTCATCATATGCGAAGTGTAAGTTGTGTTACTAACTTAGCACTTGCTAAGTGATGATTGTAAGTTTTGGTACTTGCTTAGTGATGAGGTAATACTTGATAAGTGATGAGTGTGAGTTATGTTACTTGTCCAGTTCTGACAGCGTTTTAAAATAATACTGCGTAATTTTTTGTTTTTGTTTAATACAATTTCAAGCATTTAAGATGCAGCAAAATGCATCACTGACATTTGAAAGAAATGTTGTGGGCTACATACATGTACAAAAATATTAAAAAAGTGGCGTTTCGTGAAATTTCGAGATTGAAATATACATTTTTCATGCAGATTATTTACTTGTTTTATTTTACAGTGTTTAATACTTTTGCACCCGCCAGTGGTTTTTTGGAGTGTATTTTGAATATCATCGGTTATCAAGAGTTTTCGGTTTAAACTGATGACCCGCCATAATCTAATTCCTTCGTTTAAGAAGGCTATAGCTGCACCAAAAGCGAATGATATCTACACCACAGGTAAGTGCCAGTCATGAAAGAATTGTGCCACACGTCTATGGCATCGCTGCGCTGTCAGAATCTCTCAACTTCATGGGTCCACGTATGAATTAATAGAAAAATATTATGCCAAAGGAAGCTCTCTATACACCAACCTCGAGTGGACAAACCATTATTCAAGAACTTCAGGCAGCTGTAGACTTGTTCAGATCATTCCGTTTCGACTCGTTTAGTATTTTCATCAAAGCCGCGAGCCACCTTTATAATAAGACTACAACACGTATCCTTTTATGGTGCCCTAGACCGAATTGCTTGATGGCTAATTACCCGCCCTAGCCGAAGAAGGACAGAGCAAAGGTTTTGGTATTGCCCTATTTCGATATGATGAACGCCGTGCCGCTCACGAATCTTATCGAGGATAAATTGCTAGATCTTGATATAGATAAAAAAAATGCATGCAGTGGCTAGTACAGGAAACCGAAAACCCCGAGAAAAAATTTGATATACCTTGCTCACATGGCCGCAGGGGCCAGCTCTTTATATATTGATCATGGATGGCGGTGCCGGGCTTGTCTAGATGAATTACCAACTGGTATCAAAACTTGTCATTGCCCCTTTCAATGTTCGTGATGAGCTGGATGATTTTATTAACTACTTAGGACAGCCAAACCCCACCAAGTACTAATCTTATAATCCAAAACCCGGATGATTTTACGTAGGTAAAAACAACTTCAGAGAGAACGAAGTCGGATACTAAATACAATGCCCTTCATGAAACACGATGACCTCTGCTTGAACTTCCCTGAGTCGCGGGCACCATCAGAAGCGTATGCATATTCAGATTGCGACTCTGGGTCTGGTTGATAATTTGATTGGTCTCTTGCAAATTCGGTAGACCGAGCGTGTGATTGTCACAAAAATACATACATTGTGCTGAATACACGCCAAAAGAATACAAGAATTACTTCCCCAATTGTCGAATCCATCCCGAATCACATTGCGAAAGCCTTCCTCAAGTCGCCCGAAGCGCATTCCAACAGTGTGCGCAATGGCAATGCGAACACTGGATAAATGAAAATTGAAAGACTTGTTTGGCTCGATATCTGTATGCGTCGATTTGTAGGGTCGTATCAAAGTCGATGACAATAAGTAAGCGGCACCTCCTAATAGATACCCAATTAGACTGAAAAGCTTGTGAGGCTCTCGATGAATGCCCATCACTTGAATTTGTCGTATGTTATGGACGCTAGCACACATTACGCTTCTGTATGACTCGGTTGTCGTCACATACGACTTGAGCCGAGACACAATAGTCACTCTTTCTGGTAAAATAGTCTTCTGGTTTGCGCTGAGGCTATTAAGTCAAACTGGTTCCATCAACGATTCCACAGACTCCTTTGAATCCTGATATCCTGTGAATTCGATCAGAGATAATGGATTCGACCATTACAAAAATCTTGATTCAAGAGTAAGCACAGCCTTCATAACTCAAAGAATGCACTTCAGAAGGCTTCCTTCACCAATGCCGAATCTCTGACTGATAGCGTGGTATGAGCCGCCGTTTCCGCCAGTTGAAAGGAAGTATAGTAGCACTTGTAGCTGTAGAGGGACTGATAATTGCTTGTTCCGTCTCGTGTTCGTGAAGACGCTGTAGGCCCAGTACAAATAGTTTTGTGCGCCGATCCATTCGGAGATCATGCTACAAGCGTGTATCTTTGGTCATGTGAACGAAACAAGACGACCAATTTGAGACTGGATAGACTATCTGACGCTCGTTCCAGTACCGCTTTGCACGCAAGTACGCGTACAATTCTGGTAGAAACGGAATGACGTCTCGAACCCAAGAGCCTGTGTAAAAATCAATCATCATGCGATCCAGCAAAGCCAGACATTTTGCCCGATCTGAGATTCTTGGCATCTCCGACTCTTGGAGAATGAAAGGAGCCAGCTCGAGGTCCTCACGAACGGTACAGGGAGGATGCACTTTGATTGGATAATTATATCACTCAACATTCCATTCTACTTCTATTCGTGAGCTAGTTTGCTGCAATAAAAATGATATGTGCCAAACACGAATTTGTTTTATCTCACTTTTTTTCAGCTTTCTCCAGACAAAGTTTTCCGACGTCTCCTTAATGTGAAGTTAATGCTTGGCATCGGTCGATGCGTTTTTAGCTGATGAAACATAATTTTTAAAACGAGGCGGCCTTGTTTCACGTGGGGAGCTCAACAAATCGAAGAAGGATGTCTCAAAGTTTCCCTCGAAGGGGCAGAAATAGCATTTTTCCACGTTATGACTTCGAAACGACCGTCGTCTTATGTTTTTTTTTCAATCGTTACCTGCACTTCTTCACCTTGAGTGATTCCCTTTCATATATCGATGAAAACGCGACATTGGGAGCGCAACAAGAGTGCAGCACCAAATTCTTGCTGTTATTCAAATATATTTATAGTCACCGTTTAATCGGACTCGGAATTTACCCAATTGGTAGCTGGAATCGTCGAGCTTCTGCTTTTATTCGTGAAAATCGGTTTTGACGTCTCGACTGCATTTCACGTTCAATGAGTCTTAAACATAGTCATCGGCGAGGAGAGTCAACACTTTCCTGGGCCAGGTCGTTTATATCTCGTTCAAGGCGTTAATTCTGGAACTCGGCCAATGTCAACACCCTTGACTTTCTAGATCACATTTGGAATAATAAGGGTTTAGGATTTACTTTTTCGAGTGATTTGATAGTAGATTCATTCGTCGCGGAGGATTTTGTCGTGCTGGAAAAGTGTGATGTAGTGTAACTGGCTAGCTGTTACAGGCTCACACTGTTGAATTGCAAGTGATGAAGCGTGGAATTGGTTAGAACCAAATGTAATTTGGTTCTCGATACTTTAAGTAAGATTAAAATAGGTCTGGACTATTTAATTAATTAAATAGTCCTAGTTATATATATTAATATATAACTATGACACGTGGCTACAAGACGGTAAGTTTAAGAGTGAATATATTTATGAGTGGTTTAGAGCTAACTAGTATAATTAGATCTAGACTAATAATAGTAACATGTAATGTAAAACTGATCTAATAATACTCTTACTATTAGATCTCTTCTTAGATTCGATAATTATATCAGAATCTGTTTCTCAGGGTGGATTATAATAACTTATAATCCAATATTCACATTTCAGACAGCAAGATCTGAAATTGAACTGTGATATTTCAACTTAAATATCACTTATGTAATCGCACCCCATTTCATCACCCCCCCCCCACTCAAGGTGGTTGGCCAATAATATTATGTAACATTGGCCAATCGAATGGTGGCACTTGTTGGTCATCACGATATTTTGGTTACCATCACTAACGACCATAAGAATGTAATGGTCGAGAAACGCGGCGGCGCTCCTGAGGGCGCTACTGAAACTGCTAACGCAGCCTCCACCTCTGCATCACGTGCAGAGGTGCCAACATCGCCTGTCGACGCTACTTATGTAGCGTCGGAGATTTAGCCGAGAGACCCATTGTCTCTCGTAGTAGACGCTGCAGAAGCAGTGTCTAAGAGAGGACAAGAAGATGTCGCGCTAGCGCGACATCTAGTACCCTCTAACCTGCCGACGGGCGGGTGGCGAAGAAGTGTTCGTCTGTCTTCGAAGAGTCATCTGACTCCGAAGAAGAGGGTGAGGACGTCATCGTCCTCCGCAAGGGGTCTAGCGAGCGTAAGTTCGCTAGAATTCCTTCGCCGAAAAGTGATGGCGAGGTGGATTCCGACGCTGTCGATTACGACAGGGACAATTCCGTCATACGGTGGCAGAAGGAGCGTAGAGCTCCTCCTGGGCCTCGCATCTTGTCTGGTCGTGACGACGACTTTGGAATGGCAGGTGGCGCACCGCCTGCCAAGAAACAACGTGCAGAAGTGGCTTACGCTACTTCTGATTTGTCTTGTCGTACGGAACCACATGTTCTGTACAAAGTTACCCCAGCATGGACGTTTATGCCCGACAGTGGCGGGCACACCAAACGCGATTGTCAATACCCGTTGTTTGATATCAACGCGCTTGATGATGCCGAAGACCTTCGCAATCACAACTTTAATAGAAGTACCAACGATAGACATCGGTACTTTTTTGACCTTTTTTTTCAGGCTCGTTATTACACGAACCGGAAAGGGTCGCTTAAGAACAGGGACGATAAAGAAGCCCTGACACAAAGTTGGAACGCTTTTGTTGAGAACTACAACAAAGGTCCCGACGATTACGTGAGCAAAGTTCACGTAAACCGCGAGCACTTCTTAAAGCACTCACGTTCAGGAAAAATGGAATTTATCCATTTTACCTGCATTAAAGAAGGAATTCCTTGCGGAGTTCCTTCTCACTTGGTTTGCTCTAGTTGTCCTAAGCGAGCTCCTCGTCTTAGCGAAAAGGATCTGCGAGGGTACCGAGGTTACTCGGTACCCGCTACTGTTAAGGGCCTAATTGATGCCCTTAATGTATCAGCACCTAGTGCTGATACCTTGCACCCATCAATACCTAGTGTTGATGTCCCTCATGTATCAACACCTAGTGTCGATGATTCTTACGAGTTTGAGGTGAAGTATCCTTCTCAAAATCCTTCAGGAGGTCTGGGGCTTCCGCCCTTAGCATCTCAATCGGTTCCCAAGAGTTAAACTCTTGGGAATATCCCAACCAGCGTACCAGGTACTCGGTATGCTGCCCCTTCTTATAGGGAACCGAGCGCTTCGATAGCAAGCGCTCGAGAATATAGCGCTTATTCTCCTAGCGGCGGGGGTTGGTAATTCCCTCACCGTCGTTGTTGCGGAGCATGGTTCAGAGCTCCGCAAGCTCGAGAGGCACTGCTCCGAGCTGAGCGCTGATATGGGTCACTCTGCGAGGATATATCGCTCTTTTCGCGATGAGATCCGAGACATTCTTCTGAGCGCTTACGTGGCCCTGCAGCAGAAAAATGATCTTCTGCTGGTCGATCTTAATCAACAAAAGGCGGAGATGGAGAATCTCCGGGCTTCCCACAATCGGTTGGAAACCGATTACAAGTATCTCTTGGGAGACTTGAAGAAGCACGGCATTTGCCGTGGGAATGCGTCACGTCCGAAGACGTAGACGATTGGTACGGCTTGGCCTCCCAACGTAAAACGTTGGGTGTAGGCGCATGGCCGCGGGAATGTCTAATGTACAGGCATTCCTCTTAACGCTTTTGACCTTAAAGGGTCCAATGAATTTAGGGAGCAACTCCCGTGTAGGGAAGTTGCAAATTGCATGTGTAGGCAAATTAGTTGATGATACCAATACCAATTCACCTTTTTGAAAGAAAATTGTGTTTTTACTTCCGTTTTATCTGCATTCTGCTTTTGCTTGTCAAAAGCAGAAGCAAGTGCATCTTTTACATAGCGTATTACAGCTTGGCGCTGTAATATGAATTCATTTACTGCTTTATTAGCAGTAGATGAACTGTCTACTTTGTCTGCAGCCATTGCTGCAGACACATATTCTGCATAGGCAGCTTCAGTATCAACTGAAGCTGCCTGAGTTTCTACTGTGTCAACAGTAGAAGACTTGTTAATCTATTCGCAAGTTGCGGTTGCAACTTGCGCATCTACTCGCTCCAAATTTGAGCGGGTCCCTCCCCCACTTAGATTTGGCGTACCGCCAAGTAAAGCTCGGGTTCGTGGATGCCTTAAGGCATTCACGTAGAACGGTGTATGCTTCGTGGAAGCATGCACCGAGTTATTTATTGCAAACTCAGTGAGTGGCAAAAAGTCACTCCACGGCTCGAAGGCATGCGCGTATGAATGCAGCATGTCTCCGAGAACGCGGTTAACGCGTTCAGTTTGCCCATCCGCTTCCGGATGGTCCGCAGCTGACATCTTCAACTGCGTTCCTAACAAAGAGAACGTTTCTTGCCAGAAACGTCCTGTGAATCTCGGATCTCGATCCGAGACTATGTATTCCGGCATTCCGTGTAAACGGAATACCGTGTCAACGAATATCCGCGCTGTTTGTGCGGCAGTGCTTTCGCTGACACTGCAGCAAGATGAACCATCTTGCTGAAACGGTCTACAAAGACCACTATTCCAGTCTTCCGACTATGATCGGGCGGAAGACCGAATAAAAAGCCATGGAAATGGACTTCCAACACTTTGTCGGGACCGGCAGAGATTCGAGGGGGCCTGTGCAGAGTGCGCAGGATTTACGCGCTGGCAAATCTCGCAAGCGCGTACGTACTTGCGTACCCATTTATATTGGTTACGCCAGTAGAAATCGCGTGCGAGAGAAGCATACGTCTTCTCTCGACCCTGATGCCCCGAAATCGGTGCATCATGGTACTCAAACAAAATTTGATGTTTGAGGTCATCGTCGTTTGGAACGACGATGCGGCTAACATCATCTTGGTCTGTGCTATAAAGCAACAGACCATCGTGCAATCGATAACGATGCACGCAAGCGCGAAGGAACGCTGGAAGTTCCTTGCGCATCCGATCAGATTGATCACTAAGGTAATCAATCAGCAGACGAGTTTCCTCGTCTGTTTTGTACGCTTGACGTACCTGTCGTACGAGTGACGACGACAGAGCAGTGCAACGTATTGCGTTTGCACTGGTTGCCTCCGTTACAGACGGTTTCGTCTCGTAATCGGGGCGTCGTGATAGCGCATCCGCTATCACGTTCAACTTTCCCGGTTTGTATTCAACCGTGAAGTTGTATTCAGCAAAGAATGACAGCCAACGTGCCATTCTTTGAGAGATGTGCGGTGAATTCACGGCCGTGCGTAGCGACGCATGGTCCGTGTAAACCACGAAGGGTCTATCTCCTAAGAGATAGATCCGAAACTTCGCCAGTGCATACTTCATGGCAAGGAGTTCCTTGTCATGCACCGGATAGTTGCGCTCGGCTGAGCGCAGCTGACGCGATTGGTAATAAATCACGCGATCACGATCATCGTGATCGCGCTGCATCAGGGCGCAGCCGATGGCGAAATCGCTCGCGTCGCAAACGACGTGAAACGGTCACTCGTCATCGGCGATTGCCAAGACGGGAGCCTCGGTCAAGCTACGCTTGACTGCATCAAATGCATCTTGGCACTGGGTATCCCAGCGCCATTCGACATCTTTCTCTAATAATTGGGAAAGAGGTCGGATCAGACCGGCATAATTGCACGAATACTTGTGCAAGTATGTCGCCAACCCAAGGAACTTTCGAAGTTCCATGACATTGTTTGGCGTAGGCCATTCAACAATCACCCTGATCTTCTCTGGATCAGGGCGCACCCCGATCTTGCCCACAAAGCAGCCAAGAACGGGTATTTCAGGTGCACCAAAGGTGCACTTCTTTAGATTTTCATAGAGCTTATGCTTACGCATAAGCTCTAACACCTGACGTAGATGTGCTTTGTGAATATCTACATCACTTTTATCGTGTTCAGCCTTGCTGTGGATGAAAACGTCGTCAAAATAGCTCGGTGCGAATTCTTGCACCGGGCGCAATAGATGCGTGACGCATCTATTGAAGGTGGCAGGGGCATTTCGAAGCCCCTGTGGCTTCACAAGTCAATCCCAAAGCATGCCGCTTGGAGTTCTTACTGCCGTTAAAAGGATATCCTTCTCACGCATAAGGATTTGGTAAAACCCATCCCTTAAATCGAGAGCACTGAAAACGGTGCCCCCGCTCATGCCATCTATGATGACATCTTTCCGCGGTATCGGCGTCTGTGCCGGTACCGTGGCTGCGTTCAGCTTATTAAAATCATGAACGATTCTCCACCCACCAGTGGATTTCTTCACGCAAAAGGTGGGACTGGAGTGCGGTGAGGTAGACTCCCGCACATGTCCCGCCTTACGACGAGTTTCAAAGAACCCGTCGATCGCCTTGACCTGGCCACGCGGTAATGGCCATTGCCGCGTGGCACAGTACTTCGTGCCAGACACAAGGTTGATTTCATGTTTAGTTCCCTTATCTTTAGGGAGATCGCAATGTACTTCTTGTGGGAATACGTCAGCGTATTCCCAAAAAGTACCTTGTAGTATGGGGAAGTCGCTTTAAGCGACTCCCAGCTCTGCCCTTCAAAGCGCTGAACTTTGGTTTGTTCATTGGGAACGGTCTCGTTCCCAATTCCATCTGCCTGCAGTGTAAATATTCGTTCACGAATATCCACAACATTGTCTGTTGCGACGATGACACAGATCTGATCGATCTGATCACGGCGCAAGTTCTTAACGAACTTCTTCCAGCTCAAGGATGAAAGAGCGATCACCTCCGAACCTATGTTCGGAGGGTTGTCGAGTGTTAGAGACTAGGTAGATAATCCAGTCTCTGTCTGAGTCAAGACGTTTATCGTCTCGACGGACACAACCGCATGATCAGACGCACTCGTCTGATCTGTTGCCTGTTCTGCAGCACGGTGATTGTTGTCACTCGTGCGCAAGACATCGTCAACATGGTGACCACTGTCAACCATGGAATCTACTCACTCACGACTGCTTTCAGTCGAGAATTCATATCTTCAACACGGAAGTCATTTACATACGTGTCGGTATCTTCGTCTTCACGGTGGGTGTTTCCCACCGTGGGTAAATTCTCTGCACCACGACCGTCATCGGTCGTGGTTACTACAACACGGGGGTGTTTGTCACCCGTGCTGCACACGTTACCGACACGCAACGACTCCTCCGCTGCGTGTGCTAGTCCCTCTGTACTCTTATCAGCGGGTGTACCATCCGCTAAAAGCGTCAGATCAGGCCTGGTGGTGTCATCGCTACCCACCAGACTGTCTGACTCTGCGGTTGTATCGTTAGATACAGCCGGATTACTCACAGGGTGATCAGATCCTGTGAGACCGCCGCAGTCGATCGACAGGTTAACCCAGTCGATCGTTGGTTGATGCTTGGACATCCAAGGGATGCCCAAGATAACATCGAACTTGTCGTCAAGATCGAGGACGATGTATTCGTCCTCGAACGACAGTTCGTCTAACTCGAAGCGTGTGCGAATCACACGCTTTGGTATAGTCACGGTTGCACCTGTTGCTAACCGGACTGACAACATGCTTCGTGGAGATTCAATCTCCACGAAATTCAACGACGTTAGAACCTCAGTTCTAACGAAATTGTTTGACGCTCCTGTGTCAAACAGAGCACGCATGGGGACATCGTTTCCATGCGGCTTAACCTCCAGGGTGATGAGAGGTTTCTCTTCACCCTGCACATGCTGACAGGACATAGTCCCGTCTGGGGCTATTATCCTCACATGCCCGATGTCGGCATGTGAGATAACCCGTCCAGTAGGGCGCCCCGCCCCTACTGGTTGTTGACGTTTTTTGCATCAACAGAGGGTTGCCCCTGTTGATGTCGCTTACCAGCGGACTGTCCAGTCCGCTGACTGCGTGGCGCCGGCCGCGGCGCCATACATTCATGGGCGTAATGGCCCATCTTCGCGCATCTATTGCAGCGAAGAAACTTCTTGTTTTTCGGTTGCCTCGGTGTCGAGGCAACTGCAACCGATAGGTCCATCGGTTCTGGACCTCCTCCGCCCGCGCTCTGGCGCGGGTTTTGGTGTTCTCGGGACGAAGTGTGAACTTCGTCTCGATCAGAAATGTTATTATTAACATGCTGCACTGGCGGCATGTTAAAGTCGAAAGGCTGTTGAGCCCTTCGACTAACCCCAGCATGCGTTGACGCTGAACGCATGCTGAATTCCTCTCGGATGCTTTGATCTATAGCATCCCTCAGAGGCTTTGGCGGAATTCGATAAAGACTCTGCTTGATGGGACCGTTATTCAGTCCCTTCATGAAGCCAATGACCTGCATGGCAGGGGGCACCGGCTCGTATACAAATATTTGATAACAAATATTGTATCTTCTGAGCGTAAGCTTGAAGACAAAGCTTACCCTACTTGAGTTCCATGAACTCTTCACGGCAACTAAGCCCCATTTCTGAAGCTTCGAAGTTGAGCTTTAGCTCAGCTTTCAAGTCCTGATCCGTCAAGAACGCAGATTCATCAGTGGATCTGCGGCTCATTACCCATGCCCTGGCGCGATCGCCCAGGCATGTCGTGGCAAAATAATCTTGTGAACGTGGGTCCACAATCTTTTGCGCAGATATGTCATCTTCCACCTCTGCGAACCATCTACGAAGTGGTTCACCCCCTTCGCCAGTAAAGGGCGGAATCCGCGCCCTTTCTACATCAACGCTCGCTGTGGGCTTTGTTGGTGGCGACCGTGACATTAGGGAGCGCACTAGAGGGTCTATAAAAACCCTCTTGAAACGGTTTACCATTTCAGTAGCTACCTCCGAGGTAAAACCTCGGAGAACGGAGATGATGTCGGTCCTTATGGTCCGCATCATCTCCACCACAGTATTCACATTTCTCTGTGGAAAGTGAGGAAAAGTTTCCCTCACTAAGTCTTGCGCGAGCTGTCGCTTGCGTTCACGATGGCTGACCGTCGTCATGACGGTCGGGCGGCTCTTAACTCTTCGCTCTGCTAGTTAACTAGCGGAACGGAACGAACAGTGGTCGTTTCGACGGACCACAAACTGCTACCAGGTGTAACTGGCTAGCTGTTACAGGCTCACACTGTTGAATTGCAAGTGAGGAAGCGTGGAATTGGTTAGAACCAAATGTAATTTGGTTCTCGATACTTTTAGTAAGATTAAACTAGGTCTGGACTATTTAGTTAATTAAATAGTCCTAGTTATATATATTAATATATAACTATGACACGTGGCTACAAGATGGTAAGTTTAAGAGTGAATATATTTATGTGTTGTTTAGAGCTAACTAGTATAATTAGATCTAGACTAATAATAGTAACATGTAATGTAAAACTGATCTAATAATACTCTTACTATTAGATCTCTTCTTAGATTCGATAATTATATCAGAATCTGTTTCTCAGGGTGAATTATAATAACTTATAATGAAATATTCACATTTCAGACAGCAAGTCTGAAATTGAACTGTGATATTTCAACTTAAATATAATGGCACCCCATTACATGTAGCCTTGGCACGCAGTTCGTTTTGCGCAAAACACACTATTTCAATCGGGGAGAGTATCCAGTCATATGAGCTCAACTTGCTTGTCGGGCCATTAAATGCTGTACGTACGATTTCTTCCATTATCATGGATGTTTACGATATCATCTATCCTCTGTGTATTTTATAGACAACTCACTCAGTATCCTGGTAGATCTCTTCCAAGCTGTACACAGCACACTGAACAAAGAGGGTGATCATAAAACCATTGAGAACAAGAGGCACCAGGACCGAGACGTGCTAGACACTGTACGAGAACAAATGGAAATCGATGGGAGGTAAACCGAGTACGCCACCCGTGATGTGTCCACTCTCCTTTGCTTCGTTACTTGAACGTCCGATCATGAATCATACACATGGATCTCAAAGGGGAAGCAGCAATCAAGAAGGCTTTTCAAAGCACGAAGAGCCTTCAAGAAAGCATATCTACCGCAGTTACAGCACGTGGTATGGTTAACGACAGACTGTGGGACATGCTGGCGAAGGTTAAATCGATAAGCTATAGTCAATTCGACCACAGCCTTCATTTACATTTACTGACAAGGGACATTGGAAAACGTGGTCACGGTGGAAGAGGCGGAATTGATTGATACCCCAGATCCTATTGTTGACAGCATGGAAACGCTCATTAAAGAAGTCAGGGAAAACTGCTTAAAGCAGGATCAATCCATTTGGGAACTCCGGCAACAGGAACAAGCCAAATCAAAGGATCAGATAATTTAGCGGACACGGCGGTAACGACTGCGGAGGTTGTGCAGACTCCGACTAACACATCAGTGCAGACCGAAACGAATGGCCCCGCCAAGGGCGACGCCGGGGTAACAGGTAAGGTCGCTAATCCGGGGAATGACTGGATGACAGTAACGAAAAAAAATGGGGCAACAGTAGGAAACAGTGGTCAGTCTTAAACTGAGACAGGGCACAGCTCGCATAACCACCTGTTGGCTAAGCCGGAAATTGTGTCATCATTTACTAAAGTTAAACGGTCTTACGCAGCTCAGATAAAAAACCGGAAAATCAACAATCCGTGGAGGTGAAAGCCGAACCGGAACCGCACCCTGAACCGGTTCAGAATAAGAGCAATCCAGTATCCAGTGAAGGGATAAGTAAACCTCGGTTAAAAAAAGGGGAACAAGGTAGACAAAAGGCGAATACCGACTTATTAGTGGTAGAAGCACAAGTTAAAGCGAACTAGGAAATTTAACTCAGGTACCCAACCACCAGGAAGGACCTCTACAGCCGTTCAACTGGGAAGCGTCTACATACATCCTGGAGCAGGATTACTCGTTGAATGACGCTTTACTTGCAATGGGGCTCCAGCAGGTGGAAACCCCACTAACCAGGAATTGCCAAGTCTATAATATAGTTCAAGCACTCTTCAAATCCTCTCTAGAGGAACACCCTAACCTACTAGAACAGACAACGGCCTGTCTCAAACAAGGCTGCGTGACCAGAGGTATGATGAACTTTACTGCGAAGTTCCCGGCTGGAGTAAGGAAACAGACTCTAAGGAGCCTTGGTAGAGGCTACGACAAAATGTCCGCTAAACAATCCGAGCTCGCCTTTAAGGAGTACTTGCAGGACTATGGCAACAGCTCGTCAGAACTAGGTGCCACGGTAATTAGTCAGAATTGCGGCAGTAACGATACATTAATCTGTTTAGGTACACTACAGCAAAGGCACATCTACGTCATCAGCGTTGACTCGGTCAGTGGGAAGCTTGGAGCAATCCACTATGCAACGGAAACGCGTGTACAACAACGGAAGAAATTCGCTAATGTGGGGAATTTCCCTTCATGAGGTGATTCGGTTAAAGGAAGAGGCGAAAGCGACCAGAGGTAAGTTGCCTGTGGTGATCCATTTCGAAAATGTACACTACAAAGCGTATGTTCATGGCTGGAGATCCAAAGAAGCCAGTACTCAAGGGGAACCGGAGAAACCAGACGTAATCATGAAGGAGTCAGAGGCAGGTTCGACTGGAACCCAGAGAACACCAGAGGTGGAAGGGGCAACAAATGACGAGCAGAGGTTAGTAGTGGGGAGCCAGCTGGATCAAAAGCAATTAGCCGGAGATCTTATTAGAGCTCAAGTAGAACATTTGTTACGTTTGGACGATGGGCGGCAGCATGGATTGCTAAAGTTTCTGGTGGAGACAATGACGTACCTACCGGAACAACACCAGGAGGAGTTGCTACGAGCGAATATCCGAGAAGACAAAGTTCGCCAATTACTGTCGAGAACGCAGCATCTTCTATCCCTTTGTGTCATTTTCCTTGCCCCTGTCCGCCGCGGTGTTCTTGCGCTTGTCAGAGGTTCTTTCTTGTGCCGGCTAGCTGTCCAACGCATGCGTTCCGAAGGTAAAATTATGCCAGTCCAATAAAGTCTCTTCCGAAATATTGAGCAGAAGAGGGCCAGGAAGAAGAGGGCTGTGGACGAGACATATACCAAGACAAATGGGGATGTCACGGTAGCAGCAGCTACGATAAAGTGGGAATTGTTTGCAACAGGACGGAGAGAATGGAAGTAGTGCAAGGCGGTGAACCAGACAGGGTTTCGGAACAGGCATGTAATTCGATGATTCAGGTGTGGCCACATCAGAAAGAAGTACCCTTTCCAACTTTCGACGCAAATCCGAAGGTGTGGGTGAAAAGAGCAAAGAAGGACCGACTAGCCTTAGTTCAACTTTTGGAGTACTTCAATAGTCCGCATCTTATTATCTCGAGATTGAGCAGGGACGTCATTGGAGAGCTGGCCAGAGATTGGAGACGTCAATATTGGGAAGCCATGATTTCACTGGGAACGTCTACGGGGGCGCATCCTGACATCGAGCAGATGGTTACCGACTGGGCCCACAGAGTCAGTCTTCTTCAAGGTGAAAGTCAACGGGGCGCTACGGGTGAAGGGACAGCATTGAAAAACTCTCAATGAGCATAAATACGGGAAAAATGCTCTCTGGAAGTTATGTGGCCCACATCGTCACTATAACTTCGCACTAATAGCACTATTAGCACTCTGCGCACATGGGTATGGGCAACAACTAGCGGCGTTAACGGGGGAGGCAGCACTACCTCAGAACCCGATATGGGTAAAAATTAGAAGATTTCAGACGGCACGTGTTCGGGTGCCACAGTTTCAATTGCTGGCACGGCGTCTGGATTTAGATGACGGCTCTGTGTGGAAGGACATTACTACTTATTTCCTAACGGCTATTACTAATGTTTCTGTGCAAGATAAGGAACCGTAACAGGGGTAGATATGGTGTTGAAAATGTTGGTTTTGGTGATATTGTGGAAAATATCACTTTTGGAGATTTTCGATAATTTTATCCAATATGAATTTAGGCTGTGTCCTATTTTTGTGTTGTGGACTATTATTAGTACGATCGATTATCGTAAAAGTTTTTTTGTCACTTCTTAAAAGGAAATTTACAAAACTTACCTTTTGAGATTGTTGCTGGTAGCTAGGAATGCGCAGGTCCAGCGATAACACTTCTTAATATACTTACGTTTAAACAAGTTCCTGTGGAAGTTTGTTTGGATTTACCGGTTACTACCGGCTATTGAAGACTCAAGTTTCTTACCATCGCGCTACGTCTATGGAAACAAGAACGCTCAACAGGTTATGTGCCCAAAGGGTCAAGCTGAAGTAAAGCAAGAAAATCTGGAAGACAAGCAATCAGATCTGAAGAAGGAGGGCGAGACATTGCTGGATTTGATGAAGCGACTAGCGGACAGAATGGATCGTCTAGAAGAAGCACGAAACAACGTGGATATGGAAAATTGCGACTTTAATAATTCGATGCGATTGGGGACGAAGATGCGGACGGCATCCTTGGAAAACACTCCGTATGCGGAAGAACATTTCAAAGGACCCGCTGGAAATCTTGGCGGGTATCCGGATGTAAAATTCCATGGGCAAAATGTTCCAGACATGAAATTTCCAGCACAAAACGTCCCGCCGCTTTTTAAAACACCATCGGCAAAGGATTGCAAATTATCCATCAGGGTCTTTGATGGAACCGAAGTATACCGAGGATTGGGCGCTGGGTTCAAGCAATGGGGTACGCGTTTCATCCGCCAAGTAGCCATTGCGGGATCAGCATGCGGCTATATGTGGACTGAAGAAGTCAAAGTCGACTTATTAGACCACTACCTGATCGGAACGGCGGAGCGTTACTATAACAGGCAAGTGGACAAGTGGTGGAGCGAAATACCTACACTGGTGTGCATTATGAACAAGATGTTGAATGCTTTTCATACAAGTATAACGCCAGCTCAGTCGATAAAATTATTTACAAGCAAAAAATACCCGAAACGGATTTGGAACGAGCACTACTTGTACATAGTGGTCATTTCCGAAGCAGTGGGCGGCAGTGAACCTCTGGTAGTGGATAACATCGTGCACTACGCCTCTGCGGAGCTAAAGACAATCCTGATGACAAGATACAATCACACGAGGTCGGACTACCTACGACAAGCCGAAGAATTGTGCCAATTCGCGTAGGCTGTGGAAAGCGATGCAAAACAAGGAAGAAACTATGGAGTTGAATCGGTGAATTACTTGGAAAACAAGTCGAAAGGATGGAAGTGTCACGCGTGCAGTGAAGCCGGGCATTTTCGAGCAAAATGCCCAAAAAGAAAGGGAAAAAAGGTGGAATTTACGCTTGCAATTGTCGAAAAGAACTCGTCTTTCGAAAAAAAACAAGTGGATTCTTGACAGCGGTGCAAGCATGCACATTGTAAACGACGATGCATACCTTCGTTAATCAGAAGATGTAAACGGAAAATGTTTTCAGACAGACGGAAAAACATTGAACATTTCGAAGAAGGGCTGGGTCAAGATACAAGTGAAAGGGGGATCGAAAACGCAAAAAATCAGATTGGAAAACGTGTTTTTCGTGGAAAACTTGGCAAGAAACATACTGTCCTATGGCCTAATCGTGGGGAAAGGGTGCAAAAAGATGCACATGGGTGGAAAAAGAGTGATGAAGCACCGAAAAAGTGGTGAGGCAATTTTCGATGTGAATATTACAAACAAAGTATTCACAGTGGACGTCGAAGTTGAAGAAGAGCGTCAAAAGGTCGAAGAAATTGTGTTTTCAGTGCTGGAAGACAATGAAAGAGATGTAAGTAACGGAAACGATGTCCAAGAGGGGTCCTTAATGCATTTTCATGCAAGAATCGGACATCTAAATTACGACACCATCGAATGGATGGCGAAGGACCCAAGTTTCGGGATCCTGCTTACATCCAAAACAAGATTAAATTGTCTTACCTGTGCACAAGGTAAACATTAAAAGAATGCAAGGCCGAAGAAAGATAGCGGTTCAAACGCGCCTACAGATCGCATTGGTGGTGTGATATATTCCAATTTAAAGGGACCTATCACACCAAGAGACCGATTTGGAAACAGGTATTTGATTAATTTCGTGGACTTCAAATCTAATTACGTGCGTTTTTTTAGCAAGAACGAAAGATACTGCTGCAAAGATGTTCGAGAATTTTTTTTAGCGTTTTTCGAAAGACAATTTAATTGTAAAATTCACGTACTAAGGACGAATGGCGGTGGCGAGTATAAAAATCTGGACAGCTTTTGCAAAAACAAAGGAGTCATAAGGCAAATGAGCGAGGCGAATAACCAATCAAGCAAAGGAAAAGCGGAACGCATGCACCGAATCATAATGAATATGGCTCGGTGCATGATATTTTCTTGTGGTGTTAGCCTTGCTTTCTGGGGTGACGCGGTGCAATACGCCGCGTACATCGTTAACAGAAGCCCGACAAATGGAAACCTGAAAAGAATGTCGCCTCTGGAAGTGCTCACAGGGAAGAAGCCGAACTTGGGAGAAATTGTCGCTTCCGGTGCACCATGCTCGGTATACAGGAACCCGGGGAAGAATTCCTTGGCATACAGGTCACAGATTGGGTAAATCGTGGGAAAAAGCGAGGAAGTGAAATGGTACAAGGTTTACCTGAAAAACGAGAGGAAAGTTGTTGTAAACCAGCACATAAAAAACAGCGAGACTCTGGACGAGACCCAGAACAGATTGGTAAGAAAAACCATGGTGGAAAATGGAGATCAAGAAGGAGAAGCGAACATTACCGACACTTCGAGAGCAAAGACAAAGAAGACGAAGAAGCCGTGGCAGCGGGAGCGTCATCAAACTCGCAGCAATACGAAGAATGGGAACGAAGATAGGACTGTCGTCGAAGAAGAATCGAACTCCGAAAATGAAGAAATTGGATCGTTAAACTTGATCACCGAAGTGGATCCAAAATCTTTCAATCAAGCGATGAGAAGCAAGAATTCCGACAAGTGGAAGATAGCGATTGACGAAGAAATCGCGGCATTAGAACGAAATGATGTGTGGAAAGTGATCGAGCGACCTGAAAACTGTAGGCCCCTTCATACAAAGTGGGTCTTCAAAACGAAATTGGACAAAAATGGCGACGTTGAAAGATACAAGGCAAGACTTGTCGCATGTGGTAATGAACAGAGACTTGGTATCGATTATACACTCACGTTTGCTGCAGTCATCGAAATGGGGACGGTGAAAATGATTCTAGGATTGGCGTGCAAGTGGGGCACAAGTGCGAAACACGGGGATATCCCGAACGCATATGTGAAAGCACTCGAAGAAGAACATGATATTTATTTATATGTTCCGCAAGGCATGGGCACCTCAAGCATAATTCAAGGCGGCGAACAAGTTTCAAATTTGGTTTAAAAATTAAACAAGACACTTTACGGACTGAAACAAGCGGGACGGCTTTGGAACAGGTTGCTTCATGCAAAATTATTGGAGTTAGAATTTTCGCACTGCTCCACGGACTTGTGTTTGTATTTCAAGGCATCAGAAGGAGCTACCACTATCGTGGGGGTGTACGTTGATGACTTGCTGGTAACAGGTACCAGTGATGAACTAGTGGATACATTTTCGACGACATGAAGGTGCTTGAAATCAAGAATCGGGAAGGTAACAAAATTTCTTGGAATGCGAGTCGTCTACGATCAAGACTACGGATACAAGATCGACCAAGAAGTAACTATCGAAGGCATCTTACGGGATTTCAAGCTAACGGAAGCGAACCCTGTGAAGATACCCATAGGCGGCGAATATGAAGACTTAAATCTGAATAACGACGAGCTTTTGTGCAAGAACAAGCAATCAGGAGGAGTTACAATCAAGGATTTTCAATCTCTTGTCGGAAGCTTGCTCTGGATTTCAAGATGTACGCGTCCAGACATAAGTTTTGCGGTGCACAAGGTCACCAGGCGGACGCATGCACCAAAGGCAATGGATTGGGATTTAGCAAAAAAGATCGTACGATATCTAAAGGGATCAAAAGCTTTGAAGTTTCAAATGAAGTCGAAGATAAACGATGAAAGTGGCGTGGAAATTTGCGGATACAGCGTTGCAGACTACGCTGGAGCAAAGGATGACAGAAGATCGACTACAGGTGGAATCGTCACGATGAATGGAATTATTATAAACTGGATCTGTAAAAAACAAGGTGGGGTATCTCTGTCTACGATGGAAGCGGAGTTTTACGCTGCTTCGAAGGTGGTAGTGGATATGCTCGGTTTTTTCAAATTGTTAAAAGAAATTGGAATTAAGGTTAAACGTCTTATGACCCTGTTCATGAACAACCAAGTGGCTATAAAAGCATTGTGCAGAATGGAAGGAACGTCAAAGATGAAACATGTCGACATTAGAGTAAAATTTATTTCGTCGAAATTCAAGGATGGAATAGTTCGAGCTCACTACGTGCCTACAAAAATCATGTTAGCTGATTTACTGACAAAGGCGGTTCCACATCCAAGGTTGAAGGAATTACGGGTTGCTTGCGGACTGGAATAGTCAATGGGAAATTCACATTGAGAAGGAGTGTTGAAAATGTTGGTTTTGGCGATATTGTGGAAAATATCACTTTTGGAGATTTTCGATAATTTTATCCAATATGAATTTAGACTGTGTCCTATTTTTGTGTTGTGGACTATTGTTAGTAACGATCGGTTATCAGAATAGTTTTTTGTCACTTCTGATTGTGCTGGTAGCTAGGAATGCGCAGGTCTAGCGATAACACTTCTTAGTATACTTACATTTAAACAAGTTCCTTTGAATGATTGTTTGGATTTATTGGTTTTTACCGGCTATTCAAGACTCAAGTTTCTTACCATCGCGCTACGACTATGGAAAACAAGAACGTTCAACATATGGAGCGTGGGAGTTTAAGTCAACCAGGAGGTGCTCAAGCACCTCAGTGTTACTAAGGGAACGCCACGGGACTACCGGGGGGAGGACCACATACAAGTTATGATGGACGCGATTGATTTTTATAGTAAGATGACGGTTGCCGCGGTGGAAACACACGATCATCAGAAACAAGGTAGTAGAATAACCAAAGGAGACGCCGATTTTCGACTTATAACGCAGAATGTGCGGGGTTTTTCGGTTGGAACAAGACACTCCTGGTTACAATCGTAGATAAATATACCGGTCGCAAGCCGACCTCTGTGTATATTCGTCCAAGAAACTCACAAGCACAGACGAAGCGCGAGATCTTACGAAGCAGTGGGAACGCATGTGGAATCACACGGATGAAAACCACCGTTTTGCGTTTTGGAGTATAGCAAAGAAGAAACCGGGGGGGGTGGCATGCTAGTCACCCCCATGCCGGGCTGGACGATCCGACCATGGCGGAGAAGGTATTGTTCGGAGCGCATACTTGCACTTACAATGAATGAATGGAAGTTGGGTAATATTTATGCGCCGTCGGTAGGAGATGGAGACCGAGCTATTTTATATCGTGGAATGGGAGTATGGAAATTAGAGCAGTATTCGAGAGTAATCTTGGGTGGTGATTTTAATTGCGTGGAGGCGCCCACACTGAATCGCACGGGACCTAATCGAAGGCGCACTACGGAATGTCCTGAACTGTCAAGATTGATTAGTGTTCGGAAATTACAAGACGCAGCTTTAGTAGAGTTCTCTTCCTGGAAGCTAGAAGACTTAGTGGATTTTCATGATTTTACGTTTTGGAGGGGTGAATCTGCTAGCCGAATTGACAGATTCTATGTTCAGGAACAGTGTTATGAGTTGGTGCAGACGGTGAGAACGAGCAGACCGGGTTTACCGTCGGATCACGATCAAGTGGAAAAACATCTACGTAATCATCACGTGGCGTTGAAGAACACAAGGAACCAGCATTTTCGTCTACAATATCCTATTCGTGGAGCCGGAACGAGACGAGCACAAGAGGAGATTAGAGCGGTATTGGGTACTACAAGATTCTACGAGCAGAAAGGTGCAGCCGCTTGGGACCGAGTACGAGACATGTGGGTGGCCGCAATCATTCGAGTACGAAACCGGACAGCGCAACGACGACGATGTCATTCCAAATACCTAGAACACGGACGCACCACGAATAGAGAGCAGATTTTACGTATCACAGAGAACGAAGTTGCCAAGTTTAATCAGGTAAGAATGGCAAAAAGGTTACGCCGGTCTAACGAAAATATTAGGTGGCTTTTCCAGCGTACGGCGACTTGGGAAAGTGATCAACGATTGGCTAATATCATCATCAAAGCCCCACTTTGACCACACATCGGAGACGTCAATTCCAGACAAGTTCGCGTGGATTTGGAAGAAAATTCTTGGATGAGTTCACCGATCAGTAAAGGCGGCAGACGTGATCAACAATCTTTTCTCTCTAGTGGCAGACTGGTCTGATCGTCAAGTATCACACGTCGAAAATGAACTGTTAATGGTCCCGATCGAAGAAATCGATATCAAGCATGCCAATCGACGGTTAGAACGTCGGAAGGCAGGGGGCCCGGACGGGTTAATCAATGATTGCTTCAAGGACTTTGCGGAGGACCTCATTCCAGATCTTTTGAAGGTGTAGAATGATATACTGCAAGGGTCACCACCGCCAGTATCCTTTCTAGAGGCGGTGATTATCCCGCTAAAGAAAAAAGGTGAGTCGACTAACGCGATGGATTATAGGACCATCTCTTTGCTACAGACCAGCTATAAGATTTTCGAGAAGATTTTGGCGATGCGGTTACAAAGTTTCCTGGGAAGACTAATTGGGGATTCGCAACAAGGGTTCGTACATGGAAGACGGATGGATCGAGCTGTCGTGATGATGATGGCACTGCTAAGGCAGCAGAAGGAAACGGAACACACAACAGAACGGAATTGTGGGAGTATTTTATTGGTTGATTTTGCAAAGACCTACGATACTATGGATAGACTATACCTTATGACTACGTTGGAGCGGTTTGTTTTCTCTTCTCGATTTATAGCACTGATGCGGGCTCTTCAACACGGCACATCTGCTAGGTTTCTAGTAAATTGACAACTCTCGGAGCCGCTGATGATTGAATCTGGAATCAGACAAGGGTGCCCTCTGGCCCCCTTACTCTTCATTCTTGTTGTGGAGCCTTTGGGTATGGCCATTGAGCAACACCCAGGAATACAAGGTTTCTCGATCAACGGGGACATTTCGGGACGGACACACACCTTTTCGGCGTTTGTAGACGACTCCACGATCTTTTTCTCAAAAGATGATCAGGTTGAGACAGCACTTTCAATACTGGAGAGGTTTGGAAGACTATCAGGTTTGAAAATGCAACCTGCGAAAAGCCATATTCTCTTTCTGGGGATCAGTTCTTAACAGGATTCTTGCTTTGGAATTCCGACGGTGAAAGAGACTGACACTAGTCGATATCTTGGATATCAAGTAGGTCAGCACAATCTTTCAGACACTTACTGAGCGGAGCGCATATGAGCGATTAAGAGAAGATTACTCACGGCGACTAAAGGCGGGACATGAGTAGCGGAGAGTCACCTTGTTCAGCGTTATCGCTTTACCAGCGATCCTGTTTACAGCAAACGTGTTTGAACCAGATGAACAGACTTATCGCGAGCTAATTCATCTTCAGAAGAAATTCATCTGGAGTAATCAAACCTCGAATGAACCAGGCAGACACAAGATATCACCGCACCTCTTCTTCATCCCCAAGGCAGCGGGGGGACTTGGTTTGATTTCGATACCTGTGGCCATACACACCTTGGCAGTTAAGGAAGCAACGATGTGGCTACTGAAACCCAGTGATCGATACACACAAGCTTGGAGAAATTGGTGTAAATTGTTCAAGCCGGATATTACTAACTTATGGGTGTCTCCGTGTAGTGGGTGCAGTCCAAGTAAAACCAGAGGGAGAGGTCAGAAGGTGTCACCAGTGGATCACCATTTATCGCGATCCCTAGGGCCATCACAGGAGGAACAGCTTCAACTCAATAGATACGTTGCATCAAACTTAAGAGATTTACGGTCGAAATGAAGTACACAGTTCAAGGACCCGAAGGCTATCCTGTATCCTGGTGATCACGTAGAAGTGCATGCGGATTTGTATAATATCGCCTGGCATGATATGGGGAGGTAGTCTCTCACCGCGTTTTGGGGAACTTTTCTTTGGTTCAATAATCCCTGGATTTCGGATGGGACATCCACTTCTTTATTCCCACTAAAATTTGATCGAATAACGTGGTTAGCCATCCGGGACCTACGGATCAAGCGAATCGCTAGAACTATATTCCAATGGAGAGTGCAGGGCAATGGTATGGCGGGTCATTCTAGAGCCAAGGTGGGGCGCTGGCTCCTAACCATCATTTTGTGCTCACCGAGAGTCGTGATTGGTGAGGAGATAGGCAAGGCGGGGCAATTAAGATTGCTTTATACACAGGACCAATGGGATATGGTAGCTTGGAAAGTGGTACGAGCTAGGAGTGTGTTGGATGTTTGTCAACGAACAGGACAGCAGTGGACTTTCCAACAGCGAGAGGACGGGATCTACTGGGATGAGATCTTCACGAAACAAGGTACTACAATCATGATGCATTCAAATGAAGTTCCCACCGAGAGAGATGCGATACGAGGATAGTATTTGCGGCGCACCCGAGTATCCATAATTATCCATGGACCGTGAAGGAAGGGATTAAATTTCGCTCGGTGAAACATTGGGTTCGAAGGACGTTTAGAAGCGTTTACTACCGTGCAGTGACAAGAGCTATAACGGTGGTTAGACAGCGATGGAGTCAGCGACGGGACGAAGCAGACTGCAACCGAAATGTTCAGGACCAATCGCCTAGAGAGTTATGGAATCACGATCACATGCTTTCCGACTATCAAATTTGGAGTGTTTACAGGGCAGCAACGTTTTAACTAAATATCTACTACGATGGATATACAACACAAGGAGGGTGTGCGTTGGATGACCAGTGCAATACACCCGGGAAAGGGGTCACACATATTGTGTGGGGGTGCAGTCGGGCCAAGCAATTTTGGTCCAGGCTACTTAGCTGTTGGAACGGAATGCGGGTGGATGACACTGCCCTAGAGCACTATCGTAGGTGTTTTGCTGTGAGAAAGGCGCCAGAAATTTCGAATTCATTAAAGGAACGGTTATGGACACGATGTGGTCACCGATCATACGACTGCAGTCTCGCATTGGAAAGATTGTGGTGGGGAATATGCTCGATTGGAATCACATGGTTATGGCTTGTGAGAAACGAAACGGTACACAAAGGAGTTCACAGAAATCCACAGGAACAGTGGCAGATGATTTGGTTGAAGACCATGGATCAGATGTTGGCAGTTGCTTGTTACGAGAAGAGTCGGACGGCAACCAGGATACGCGGAATACAACTACAAATCGGAATAGAGTGTTTGCAACAAGGAATCCAAGAAGGGTAAAGTGATGTACGTATGGAGTTACTATCTGTTCCCCAGGAAGCTAGTACAGTACATCAGAGACAGAGACGGGGTTAGATTGCGCACTTAGGAATTTTATTGTAGCTAGTCTGTTGGCAAAAATAGTCTGTGTTCGGAATTAGTCTGGCACAGACTAATTTAGGTATAGAACTCCCGATTTTATTGCATCGACCCCACCTACCCAGCAAAGGTAGGTTGTGGATCTGGACTTGCACGGCGAACTAGCAACCTAAGGCTAGATAATGGATTCCCCAGGTGGAAAACCTGGTGAAGAACGCAAACCCCCGGACACGGGTCAGGGGATTAGCGAAACTGTGAAAGCTCATCCAAGAGAGGATGAGCAAGAAGAGGAGGGGAAGCAGGACATCGATGAAGTTGTCCCAGAATCCCCCCAAGAAGACAGAGCACCAGAAGAGGGAATAGAGGAGAATCACACCAAAGAAGGGGAGGTGATTGACCTGACCACAGAAGGTGAATATGGGCCCTCCAATATGGATGTAGTAGAGGAGGCGATAGTAGCTCCTCAGGGTGAAGTCAAATCAGTTTCCGGGGGTCTACCTCCCAAAAAGAATACTTCAGAAGAACTGGCTAGCGTACTTAGCCAAACATTAAAAGACGCGGAACAGACCCGGCCACGTTTACAAACGTGGTTGGATTTAACGCAACAGTTGTTTAAGGAAACAGCGATCTCCTTCAAACAGTTGAGGGGAAATAGCTCCCACGCGGGAGTTAAAAAGATTGAGCTGACAACTAGCGATTTGGAAAGGTTAATTGATCTCTTTGAATTACTGGTAGTCACTCACAACCTAAGCTGGAAAGTATGGGGCCAGAAAGCTTTGGATGCTTGGAGTCTTGCGCATAAATTGCACAAACCGCTAGATACCATTCTATCCAGAAAGATTGGTAGTTGTCAGTTTGAAGTCGCTGTGAAGGGTCAGAGTGTTCTCAAGGATGGCTACACAAGGTCACACGTGCCAAACAACCGGTACAACATGTGAAAGGTCCACATAAGACATACATGTTCAATCCCCAGGTGTACTCCTCAGAAGTGATTGACAAGTTGACACGGGTATGTGAGAAAGACTGGATGGGCAAGGACAACAAAAAGTTTCGCAACGGTAGTGATGAGGAGTGGCAAGTGGTCAAGGGTTTAGCTGTAGGGGTACTATTTTATCTAGAACATTACCTCAGTTCTTGAGACAAATTATGACTTCTAAGGATAGACTACGACTCATCTTGACTATACGAGTCCACGTCGAAGGGTGCTTGATAATGGATATGAGAGGGGAAGCAGCTATTAAGAAGGCTTTTCAAAGCACGAAAAGCCTTCAGGAAACTCGACATCGGCGACTGCGAGAGGAATGGACAATGCTCAACTATGGGAAATGTTGGCCAAGGTAAAGTCGATCACTTATAATCCATCGGATCACTGCCTCTACCTATATTTTCTAACTAGGGAAATAGCAAAAAGGTATGTCAATGTATCAGTACCATATCATAAGCAGGTACACAGTCTCAAGAACGTACATGGAAAGGAGAAATCTGATGAGCCGGTATGGTCTCGGAAGATTGCAGGGATGAAATCCGGGCTGGGTTTTCATCCTGTCTATGTGATAATATTACGTAATGTCACCCGGAACATCGACATTATAAAATTGCATGGATTTCTTCAATCTATAATTGAAGTTGAGTTTCGATTCGAAGAGCTGGATTTGGGGGGGGCTCTCTCAGCTACTTCATTGGATTGGGAAATTGTAGTGGATGCAAGTGGATGTCCAAAGAAATTACGTCACATCTGGCAGCTCATCTGTTGTGAGACGGTGTTGACCTTGGAGCACCCAGGCACACGGGGAAAAATACACTGTATTCGATGTGGGGAAGCTGGACACCAAGCGCGGGGTTGTACAGTAACCCAAAATAAATTACTAACGGATAACTGTAAATCGGTGTCGGTGGGGGATGTGGACCAAATCGAGTCACCAGAGCCAATCTTCGAAAGCATGGAGGCTTTATTTAAGGAAGTGCGGGAAAACTGCACAAAACATGACGAAGCATAGGACGTGCGACGGAAACAGGCACGTGGAGAAAACGTAGGATCAAGTAAGCCGGAAGCAGTAGTGGTTCAATCACAGGAAGAGTCCAACAGCAGCCGGGCAGACGGAACAAATGAAACCACAACTGGCTCAGAGGAGATGGTGGACGGAAACAGTGGGCGGGATAGCACGCAAAAAGATGAATGGTTGTCAGTAGTTCGAAAAGGTAAACGGCCTAGTCAAGAGCAACAGGGTCCTACAATAGGCACTCAAGTTCAACCTGACGACACAGACTGTGGTACCGGAGGTTCAAATCCCCAAATTAAAGGGGCTACACAGGAAAAGGAAAACTCACTGGTGAGAAACAATCAACCCGAACCCGACCCCGAGCCGAGGGGAGAATTAGAAAAAAAACAAGTTCAACCAGGGGAGACAAAAAAAGGAAAAAAAGGCACTCAGGAGAGACAAAAATCCAATACCGATTTATTGGTACTGGAAGGTCAAGCCATCCAAGAATTGAAATGCATCAAAAAGGAAGTAACCAACATTGAAGGCCCTCTCCAACCATTCGGATGGGACGATTTCGAGTCGATTAGTGGGAAAAAGTATCAACTTAAGGAGGCAATAATAGCGATGGGACTTCAACAAGTACAGACGCCATCAACCG